>PVJO010011140.1:0-61060 GCA_004026905.1 Hystrix cristata
CATGTATAGGTACAGAATAAATGTAATGAATGTGACCAATGTATGTAGAATGTACCAATACATGCTCTTGGTTTAAAATAAATAAAAAAAAATAAAATAATCCTGAGGAAAACTGGAAACTCTCGATCATTGTTATCTAATGTTCCTAATGTTTAGTTGCCTCTTTGATTCCCAAAGAGAATGCATTTAGTCTATCAAGTCTATGTTTCTGGGAAAACTGAGTCATGCAAAGGTCTGGATTAGCCCTTGTACAGAGGAAGCTGAGGAGGGGCTGCGGATTTAGCTCACTGGTTAGAGTACCTGCCTTGCAAGCACAAGGCCCCGAGTTCAATCCCCAGCACCGGAAAGAAAAGAAGAGGAAAAAAAAAAAAAAAGATAGACCTCTTCAGAGGAAGCTGAGGAGAGTGTCAACTTCCTCACTTTAACTCAGTTTCTTTGTCAGAAAAGCTGTCTCTTATGTAAAAGTATAAACTTCATCCATGTTCTACTGAGTTCCCAAGCACTGTTCCTAGACTTTATTAGGGGAGTGCCTTGAGAAATTGAGAGAGAGAGAGAGAGGGAGAGAGAGAAGGAGGGAGAGAGGATTGGGCCACATGTGTTTGGAGTGCGAGAGGGGCTGTAACTAACTTCACGGATGGCTCAGAGGAGGAAGCAAGGCTGTGAAGTCAAGTGGCCATCCAAGACCACGCGCTTAGCTCATGTCAGGAAGGCTTCCCAGAGACGCAAACAGTTGATGAGAACCTGAGTTGTAAGAAAGAAGTTAATACACAATCCCGCAGAAAAGCTGATGAGTGTGCCATAAGGACGAGACTTGGGACTTTACGGGGAGAGAAAGGTGTTTCAGAATTGGTACCAGTGTTGTGGAGCATCTGCTCCGGGGCTCTTTGCCACTTTAATTTTTGCACAGGTGTTGCAGCAAAGGCTGAGGTGCATAGACGTTCATCCAGTGATGCGTACTATCGGGCACAAATGTACCTTATCACCACCATATTTTCTCTCGCTTATTCCTGTTAACGTGAGTCTTACTTCAGTGGCATCAAGCAGAGGGACTGTCATAGAGTAAAATGCCTAAACTGGGCAGTGTGTGGTCCCCACCTTTCTGGAACTTCTCTTCTGATACATTTTAGATAAATAATTTCGACTTTGGAGATTCAGAAACATTTGAAATTATTTGTAAACAGTATGAATATTTGGTATATAGGTATAATTTGGAGAGTGCTTAGATTACCCACCTCCCCCCTATTGGAGTGTGAGTGTATAGAGTGTGCAACTGAAAAAGGGAGAAGCATAAAGAAGGAAGAACAGAAGCAGGGGAGAGAGGGAGAGAGAGAAGACTCGGTTTTCCAATTTCATCTACTCCCCAAACACTGGGACAGACAGATTGGAAAAGCACAAACTTCTTACTGCTTTTTTCCACTCTTGTATCTCAAAGGCATGTCCTAATAAACAGTCCCCTAAAAGTTACAAATTTCTTCAAACTTTATTGATACACTGCACAATCACAACCATCTCGTATTCATCCTGAATTAGAAAAGGTTACAACTACAATGTAACATGCACAAAATTCAGGTAGTATATTCACCCTTAATACAATTATTGACAGAAATCAAGTCTTCATTGATTTTGGAAGAAAAAAATAAGAAAGAAAATAAAAGGAAAAAGAACTCTAGAAGGCTGACAAAGTATACTCTTGTTTCATGTGATAAATTTTAAAGCATTTGAACACAGATTTGTTTTAAGGATAATTGTGAAAATGGGCACACCCATTGTTTGACACAGCTATAATGGTACCATTGATAAGTCATATATATATTTTTTAATCTAGAGGACTCTGAACTTGACAGATACATTTTCGTACACCCACACATTCCTCACAACTGCACTTTACGTGTCACAAAAATTTCTGAAATGATTAAAAACGGTCCCTTTAACTAACACAAGGGCAGCTATTATTACTTATCATTGTTATTACTGATATCCTTTTAAATCTGCCAAGTCATGTAGGATGCAAACCCCCCCCCCCCATTGTGGTGGAGGAATCAGAATCTCTCTTGATTCACCCAGTGGTGTGGGACAACTGTGTGCCTTAAAAGGGCACCACTGAGAGAAACAAAAAGGAATCTCTTTCAAGCTGCTGGAAATTAGGCTTAGCTGACAACTTTCAGGATGAAGACAATTGCATCTAATTAAGTCCACTCCACTTTCCTTTGGACTCCAAGTATTCTGCACCTGAAGGCTAAATTGCACCGGATCAGCTATATCATGTTGCCACATCTTTTAATTGCAAATCTATTTCTTCCTCCTTCCATTTACTTCTCTTCTCCAAGTAAGAAATGAGGGAAATGAGACTGGCATTTGTATTTGTTTGCTTTTAATGATCATTAAGAGTTCTCATCATACGTTATCTTTATAAAAATGTTGTCTTTCTACTTGCACACCTGTGAAGTTTTACTGTAACTACTCAAATGTATTTGTCTTAAAAGAAAAAGACAGAGACTCCTTGGACAATAGGAGGGGAAGCAATTGGGTATGAGAGTTTCCAGGAATAGGGCTTGCGCAGAACACAAACAAAAGTTCTTGCTGCTGGAGAAAAAGAAAAAATGAATTTTGCCAACAGGAAAAAATTTATGCTGCTTCCTCTAAGGGACTAAGCTTTCTTTTTTTGGCTGCTTCTAGGTATTGCAAAGTGAATTTTTCTTGTTCTGGTGAGAACTCGGGGTCAGCTTCACCAGCTCTCCCCTCGTCTTCAGCCATCCTCTCCACGACGGGACCGGTGACAGCCATGTCCAACTACAGAGAAGATGTGCCCATAGGAGCAGAAGCATCGACCATCAATACTCAGCCGAGCAAGCTTCATTTCCAGCCACTCCTGAGGCAAGGGCTGTGATGAGCTGCCCACTTTGGGGTTCTCTGCTCTTTTGGTGTAATAATTCTTCTACTGTAAGTCAAACCCACTAACTGATCTTTGTTGAGGGCATGTTGACCGGAGCAATACAGAAACAGATCCTCAAACTCAGCCTCAGTGAGGTAACTACTAGAGCCCTCCAGCACACTTTGCGCCAGGTTGCGGGAACTAACTGCCCAGGTGTGAAAGGTATCTGCTAGTGAGAGGAATGGATTTCAGAGGAAGCAGCCTGGGCGCCTTGGCTACCCAGCACCTTCTCTCTCTTTCTGTTCAGCCGAGCACAGTTGCAGTCCGACAGGTGCACCACTCTGTGCAGAAAGTGTGTGCATGTTTTCACAACCACTCCCCTCCACCTCCACCCTCCCCAATTAAAACAAGAATGAGAAAAACTAAACACACTTGTCTAGACTTGCAGATGGCTGTATCAGGCACTTGACATTAAACTAGGGAAATACAAGCTTGGTTGAAGCCTTCACACTAGCACTTTCATTGGCAGGACTTTGGTGGAATACATATGAACTCTGTCTCGGCAAGGAAAAAGGCTTCGGAAGAACTGCCTTGTCACTGAATTCCTCTTACCCAGTATTTTCTCTTAAGCCTTATTTGGTTTTCTATCCATGTGGAAAACTCACAATGAGTTACAGGTTGCTCAGACTTGTTTCTCTTTCCTGCCTGCATCCCCTCCCCACCCCCACCACTGGCACCCTGAACAAATCCGTCCAGCAGGACTTATCCACCCACCCTCCATGTGTAATGCTGGAAAAGCATATGGAAGTGTGGATGTTGTCTTTAATAAACATTTGCTCTTCTGTTTGCTTCAAAATGTTGGGTAACAGCTACTGTCACATGGAGCCGTCCCCGCCAAAGTAACTCGAATGATGCAGAAGCCAGAATATGTCTGTTGTGAAGAAAAATAACTTGTGCGTTCAGTAGCCCACTCGTCTTGGCTTTTATGCACTTGGTTTGCTGTATCCCGGACAAAGGGAGGCTGACCATAGCGTGCTTTTCTGTCTGCAGCACGCAGGAATAGGTAGTCACCCAATTCGCTTCCTAATGTCCAGTGGAAGGAGACAGAGCACAGTTCCGTCCATAGTAACCCTGAGAACAGCCTCCCGGGGTTTGCAAGGTTCTGATGAGCTGCTAGCCCAAAGGAAGGTGACCCCTTACTTGAGAGCCCATCTTGGAGTGAGGGACAGGCACAGCTTGTCCTTTCCAAGCACCACGTTCCCCAACACCACGCAGCCTCCAGTTTCCTCCAAAGTAACACACTTAGTGTCATCCAAACGTTCAAAGACACATTTACCTCTCACACAGTTTCTGAACCGACCCAACTCCAGGTGCTGAGTGCGGTGACAAATCGGAAACATTTATGGCCAGCCTTTACTTCTGACTCAGTGCACGCTCGTGACCACATCTGGAGCTCGATTTTGGCACACCGGTTGTGCTCCCCCTGACTCCGGGTCCTCGGCAGTGCGCCAGGCGACGCAGGTGTCTCTTCGCAGCTGAGAAATGGAGTGTCCATTTTGCTCACGTCAGTTCTGCCTCTAGGGACAGTGCCCAACCTTTTGTTTGCCGAAACAGCCTGGGTTTGTATACTCGTATGTATATATACATATATATGTATATAGGAATATATATATATATTTCCACACTGTGGCTGTCAGGTTCATGTTGCGATAGTGGGCAAACAGAGAGACCACTTATACGGAAGGAAGAGATCACTTAAGCAGTGAGGAGATAGAACTCTAGCGAATCCGTGTCTATTATTCCTTGGGACGTGGACCTGAAAGGTTTTCCGATGAAGCCAGGGCAGGTCTGCATGGACGCCATTGTTGTGCTTTGTTCTCATTCCTCGGCAGGTCAGTCCCTGCAGTGCAACACAATGTGGCTTTCCTGCCACTCTTCTAAATCCAGCTCCCTCGCCGGCCGAGTCCGTCTTGTCCCAGGAGACCACGCGGAGAGATTGTGTCCACTCCTCTTTGTCGGCTAGATCTCCTTCGAACCCAAGAAGTTGGGACATGCCTTTCCCAAGCCCCTTAAGAAGCAGCCTGCATCAGAGGAAATTGTGTCACTTACACTTTCCCCCTTCTGTTTGCAGTCTTGTGTTAATCAAGTGCTTGGAAATTAAGTCAGTTGCTCAAGTGCCCTCAGTTCATGAGAGCTTCCCGAAACAAATACCAGAGTTGTCAACACACCCGCCATGTAATTGGCCTCCATCGGCTTTTTACTGGATAGTTTGCAAACAGATCAAACCAGAACGGGAGCAGAACAGAGCTGCTTAGCGGTAGTCATCGCGCTTGGGAGCACGGACTGCTGTCTTCACATTGCAGAGAGAGAGGTTTTCTTTCCCGCTCTTGCTGGTGAGGAAAGCCAGCACTGAAGAAGGTCCCGTGAGCACCTGACATGCGCCTTCGTGAAAGGCTGAGAGAAGCGCAGAGGTTGGTACCTTAATCCTTCAACGCGTGAGAAGAAACACAGCACTCATCAAGGCTTCTCCGGGGCTGAGCATCTTCTCTTGAAGGTGGTTTCCGGAAGCACTCTCCTCTGGAAATAGTGAGTGACTGACGTTTACTTTGCTACTTTGGTCCTTCTGGTAACAGCATCTGATCTGGGTGGCTGGGTTACCACATTCCAGAGTCAGCGACACAGGGTATTGCTTTTCTATGTTGTTAGCCTGTAAGATCATTGGCTTTCATCTAAGATGTTGATATGCAGTTCTCAAGATGCCAATGTCTACTGATGGTAGAGAAGAAAGGAAGATAGCGAGATATGCAAGGTATGATTAGAGATTGACATGATGATGAATTGGTCATGAGTAGCAAGGAGAGAAATAGAAGGAAATGTTAGGTAATTACATTGATAGATTGATAAATAAAGAGATTGTTGTTAGAGAGAAAGACTGGTGAGTAGATAATTGGATGTAGAGATAAATCAGACAATTGAGTCAGTGGCTGATCACATGATTCCTTTGATAGATAGCTTGGTAAAATCTAAATAATCAGCCATCTATTGATCATTTTTTTTATGAGTAGCCCAGCATTTTAAAAAGAAGTACTACTCTTAGCATACTTCTCTCTTTTTTTCTAAATTTTTTCTAAGTTTTTAGTTTTGGGTTGCATGCATAGCCCAAGCTTCTAATCCCTAAAGTCAGTAGAAGAAATGAAGAGGGCAGAGTGGCTAGAGGAGATGGTAAGATTTTATATATGTATGTGTGTACACATATAGTATAGTGAGACAACTATAAAATATGTGAACCCTCATGATATTAGGTCATAAACATGGAAGAAAAGGTATGTACATTCTATTCAAGAAAATGACCAAAAGCTTAAAAGACACAGAAAATAAGACAATGGATGTGACTTTTGCTGTGTACTACAATGTGAGTAACTTGTGTCTTCAGGGTGTTTGTCATGAAGCGCATTTTTCTGCCCATAGGGAATTTAAGGGTTTTTTTTTCGTGTGTGTGTGTGTGTATGTGTGTGTGGGTTGGTGGTAATGATAATGGGAAGAGAAGCAGAGGAGAAGGAAGGGCCAAGGTAGTAGGAGCAGATTCCATTTTTGGACACACCAATGAATGATTATCCTACACATGGTAGAACCCTGCCCACCCCTCCCACCCAATCCCACTCATTCCAACTGGAAAAAAAAACCCTCAAAATCAAAATACTCCCCCCAAAAAAAATCAAGAAGGAGAACAGAAACAAACAAAAAGATGCCCAAACTGGTTTGCCCTCCGCAGTGTAGATTAAAGTCTGTAACATGGAGAAGCAGGCGTTGCTGGAGGACCTATGGTTTCTTAGCAAAACTTGATGAAGAAGTGGGCAAAGAGGGTCCCTGAGAGCCAGAGACAAGCCAGCGCTCTAGAGGCCGAGTTTACACCGTCAATGACTGCTCCAGGCCCTGTGTAGGGGAAAGAGAGACAGACCCATTAGCATGGACCCAAAGGACACCAAATGCATTCCCTAACAGGCAGATGCACAGGCATGCTTCTCTGGGAGCATTCCCCCAATCCCACCCACTCCACAATGGCCCCTTCAAGTCTACATAAATGGAAAGTGCCCTTCGGGGGGATTGGAAACTCAAGGGGGCAAGGCATTAG
Source organism: Hystrix cristata (assembly GCA_004026905.1). Taxonomy (NCBI): domain Eukaryota; kingdom Metazoa; phylum Chordata; class Mammalia; order Rodentia; family Hystricidae; genus Hystrix; species Hystrix cristata. The sequence continues at coordinate 7,005 of PVJO010011140.1, forward strand.
GATGCTTGAATGGGTACCACCTGCTCTGAATAGCTAAGGCTTAAAAGAGTAAGTGTGTGGAGCTGAGGGCAGTCATTCAGGCTGGTGAGTCCAAAGGACAGGGCAACAGTCAGGCTCCACGTTGAAGTAAGCATGATGGTCCTTTTTGACCATTGTCTCTAATTGTCCTCTATTATGGAGATGGAATCAAGTACATCCTGGAATGAACAGGAAAAAGATAGGCATGGGGGAAGGAAGGGTCCAGATGGATGAAAAGCAGGTTGGGGTTGAAAGAAGGGGAGAGGGATGGAAATATTTTGTGAGCAACAGATGTCTTCATCGTCAACATGTATGCTTTAGGTCTTATGGAGATTTCTCCTGAAGCTCCTGAGGAAGGGCGAGTAATTGTCCATGAGGGTTTTAAGGGCTGTGATCGGTTTATCCAAGCCATCAGCGCTACCTCTCCATGGCAACGAGAAAGACTCGGCATCCCTGGAACTGATGACCCCCAGATAGGTCAGCCCCAAGGAGATCTCCCTCTACTTCTTTCTTGCTTCTTCTCTCCCTCTGGCCCTTCCCACAACCCTAGTAAATCACTCGTGGTCCACTGGGAAATGAGATCACAGAATCCAGGGGCTGTTCTTTTCTTTGTCTTCACTCTGTCTCAGGAAAACAAACCCTGTGAGCTGGGATCATCCTAATCTATAACAAGGAATTAAGGAAGATGTGGCGTTGACTCTGCCTCTGCGTTCCACCATCACCTGTATTTGCAAGCATTTAGGGTCATAAGCAAGACCAGTGGCTCACAAACAGAGTGTGTGCTGGGGAAAGCAACACTGTACATTGTCCAACGTTTAAAAGCCACAGAGAGACAATTCTTTTTTTTTTTTTGGTGCTGGGGATCGAACTAGGGTCCTTGTGCTTGCAAGGCAAGCACTTTAACCCTGAGCTAAATCCCCAGCCTACAATTCTGTAAAACCAATGACAAAGGGAAGGAGATGCAGACAAAATGCCGTGCCTATTCTGCAGCATGAGCTAGGACTTCACTGCTGCCTTGAAAAGCAGATTGGCCTCCTAGAAAATAAAGATTTTAAAAAGCTGAGATAGTACAGGGTCTGCTTGGACTAGATTCAAGTCGTTTGGCTCACCTGTGAAGCATATGCCGTGGCATAGATCTCTGCTTTGCTGAGAGGGGACTGAAGCAAGCCTTTCATTTGCAAAATCCAGGTCTCTCCCTTCATCAAGGAGCATACAACTGTTTCTACCTCAAGGATTTCAATGCACACATTTTTTCCTCTGACTTACAAGGGATGCAATGCTCCTGGGGACCAAAGTCATATTTACTTGATAGCTTAAACTCTGGCTTATCTTTCTCTACATTTTGCTATAGGGTATTCATGAACAAGGGCAGGGCTCACACTCTAGCATAATGCTATATAGTCCCATGGAGATGCCGCGAGCATTTATGGGAATTAGCCTAATTCCAGGGCCTGCAGCAGACTGGAAACACATCCTAAGGAATCACACTGGCCCGGTAAATGCACTAAGTAGGAGAAAGTTCAAGTTGAAGCACTAGTTAATTCTCATATGGTCTTCTGCAAAAGACGAATGGTGTTGGCTTATAAGGAAATGAGCAATGCAGATTTGAAAAGGCTGATGTATTTTTTAAAGTATGTACCATATATAGTAGAAAATCATATAGAATACTGTATATCATATAGAATACCATATATGTAGAACATATATATATATTCCACAGATTTTCTAATCTCTTATAAAAATGGCATAATATTTGCATAGAACATACGTACACCCTCCTGTATTTTTAAATCATCTCTAGATGACTTATAATAGCTAACACAATCCAAATGCTATGTAAATAATTTTTACACTGTATTGCTTACAGAATAATGACCGTAAGAAGAGTATGTACGTGCACCATGCAGAAATAATATTTCCTTCCACAGTTGGACAAATCCATGCGTGTAGAATTTATGAATACACGCAGGCATGTATACTTTTCCGTATGTCTTTCATTGTATATATATGTGACATATGTGTTATATATACACATGTGTGGACATATATTGTCTAGTTTTTCATGTTGATATGAACTTGAGAAATAATTGAAAGTTGTGTTCTACACTAGAGAAGGTAAGGTCTCTTGTGTAGAAATTACTTTATTGTAGTTTCTGCCAGTGGACTTATTTCTGTGAATGTGACACTGTCAGCACAAGGCTGGATACAGCTAACGACAGAGGACAGCAAAAACATACAAGGAAAGCGAAACATAAAAGAGCGAGGCGTGAAGAGAAGATGAGGACTCATAGAAGAGTGTGGGTAAGATGCTCAGTGCTGATTATGTGGAGGGTTTACCGCCACATTCAACTTCTATTGAGTGCTTCAAAGAGTGAAAATACTCTTATCTACCAAGTGTCTACTAAGCAATTTAGTCAGCTCAGCTCACCGAAGATGATGACGACTGCACATTTATGTTGTGCTGTCTCTGTGTAAGCATGGTTCTAAGTGCTAAACATATTTTGGCTCCATCATCAGAACAACTCTGTGATGTATGTTACCAGTGTTATTTCCACTTTATAAATGGGGAGACTGAGGACAGAGATGTCAAAGCCCTTGTGTGTGCTCACTCAACTTGTATACCCGGACCTGAGGTGGACCAAGACCCTGACCCCACAATCTGTGCCTCTGATTGCCTCAGTCTATTTCCTTCCTTTAGAAAAGGGCCATCTGGACATGTTTTACAGCTATCACAGCATCGCAGGGTGGTGGAACAGCGGGCTGGCAACCCAATTGAACGGGCCGCTGCCGTTTGCTAGCTGAGCAGTATCCCCTCAGGGCCTTGGTTCTTCCACCTGGAGATTGAGGGGAAGTTGATTCTGATGACTTGTGTGGCTCTTCTCTTACTAACTTTCTGTGTTATGGTATAAATGGAGACTCCACATCTGGTGCCAGGCAGGACAGCTGGTGAGAAGCCAGATGGCCATATCCAGGTGGTGTAAAATCATCACCATTCTGACATTTAGCATCACTGTATGACCATCTCCTCCTGAGACAGCAAGAGGGGATGAAATAGTCCTGGATCCTGAACTTTCCCTCTTTGGCCCCGGTTTCTAAGCAGCTCCAGGGAGTTGTTTTTTTCTTTAGCAGGTTCGACGAGCACCTGCTTTGCAGTGTCAGACATCTTACTGCCAAAGTGCCTTTGGTCAATCAGTCTATGAGAAATGACTGAGCTATACAGTAGCCAGAGAATTAATCCAGTCCACTGTGGGAGAGGTTAAAGCCAGTCTTACTTTCCTTACACAGCTCCCGGACATATTTGAAATGTGGCTACCGGGTCAATGGCAGGGCAGTGGGTCTCCTCAGGATGTTCTCAGGGTTGGCTAAGAGCAAGAAGACAATGGCTCACATCTGTGTACCACTTTCTGGGTTGGAGGAGTGAGACAAGTGCCATCAGCAATGAACTGATTCTTTAATTGCATCTCTACCGTTTGAATGGAAATGAGGCCAAGAAAGCACCTGGGTTGAGTCATTCCCACTGGGCTTCTGCGTGCTACAGTCACTTCCCTGACTTGGGCTAATGCTTCTTTGTGCCTTAATTTAGAAAAAGTGATGGATTGCTGCTGTTTAAGTAATTTGATGTGGTCCCGTGACCTCACAGAGCTCCCGTGTGATCCCATCGGCTACAATAGGCGTTTGCATATGTTTGGTTAGTGAATCTGCAGAGTCCTGCTGTGTTTCAGGGGAGTACTTGGAATTGAAGGAACTCTTCATTCTGAGCCCAGCTTGAACACACGCCTGCAGAGGCAGGGTGAATATAGCTTTCCTCTACCGTGGCTTCTTCAGGTCATAGTCGCGTGGACCTCTCTAGGTACATGGTAGTCCAGATAATGCCAGTTTCAATGTCAACAAATAAGGTAGAGAATTCAAACGGTGTTTTCATTTTTGTTTCTTTGAAGAAAAGATAGTTCTTATTGAACACCTGGAATCCCATATTTGGAACGGTGAGCTAAATTTTCAATGACGTGCTCAGCTTTGTGAAACTGACCCTAAGTACACTTGCGTAAGCGTGGAGGGTTGAAGGAAAGGCAGACTAAACAACAGGCCCATGCGAACACGGTGGGAAAACACCACTGGGCCTTAGGAAAGGGTTCCTAAGCAATCCCACCTCCTCAGTTTCTCTGCTTCTCTGTGGGGCCCTAAATATTCTTCGGGGTAAGCTAGTGAGTCCGGGCCTGGCAACATGGCACTCAGACCACTTTGGGGTTAAACGTGGCTTTGTGATTTGCCAGCTGTGTTGTCTTAGGCAAGGTTATTTTGCGTTTTGTTTTCTTATCTGAAAATAGAATAATAAAAGTGTAAAGGAAGTATCTTTTACAGGAAGAAAGTTTAAGGTGGTTGCTATATTGCCTGGTATCAACTAAATTTCTGATGGAGGAAACTGCCGCTGTGAATTTGTGGTTCTACCCTCGCGTGCCTTCATTCTTAAATCAGCTTATATAGTTCTCTTTCAAAGATACTGAATCTGGAGGGAGGCTTTGTGAGGGTGGGAGTGAAGCAATCAGATAGCTTACAGTCAGAATCCCTGCTTCGGAGAGGCTGTTGGCAATGAGCGCTCTGGAAGACTTGAGGGGCCCTGAGCCAGTGAGGCGAGAGGCCCCAAACATTCACAGCAAGCCCAAGGGCCAAGGAAATGGACCCCAAGACAGCCCCAGAGAATTTACTGTGTCTCCATGTGCCGGGCTCTGTTTTCAGAAAGACAGTCATGATCTCTGCCTTCAAAGAACTTAGACTCCAGCAAGGCTGAGCATAGCCTCTGTCTTAGTCTAAAGAAATAAGCAAGGAAGCAGACAAATCCTTCCTTAACTGCTTGCAGATTTTGGGAAAAAAGCCATTTGGAACACATAACCCCAAAATCCCTTTCATCTCAGGAATATCCTGCCTGTTGGATAGTCTTAAGAGGACTGAATCGAAGAGTCAGAAGAACCGAATCTGAAATCTGGCCGTGTTACCCACCACCAGGAAGAGGGGAGGAGTCAGCTTCTCTGGCCCTTTAATGTGTTAAATGGGAAAGGGTGGTTTTATTGACCTTGCAGGTTGCTCTGCAGGCTAGTTAAGATGATATGTAAACTCGCTGAGCATAAACAAAGGATGGGAACATACAAGAGGAATCGGAAACTAGAACGATACTTGCTGATCACTAAAACAACATGTCGTGTGGGCAACCTGCTTTAACTATGTAAAAAGATTCTCTGGAATTGTGGGTTCTCGGAGATTGTCAGACACGAGCAGAAAGCACACTTGGCAGTGGGTGGCAAGGAGTGACTTCATCCTTTCTGGAGAGACCTGATGTGGCTGCTAATCATAGATAAAAGCCTCCTAAGAAAGACCAGTTACTCTGAGCAAGTATATTTAGAAGCCCAATTCTCTCTTGGCCAAATGCTACACTTAAGGAATCCTACTCTATTTAGGGTTAACCATGACTCAATTCAACAAGAATGACTGCTACAAATATCAGGCTTTGTTAATTTTTTTTTTTTTTAACCAGGGATAAGTTGACAGTGAGAACATACGATTATGCCCTTTCCCATTATTTCAGTCCCTCCTCCCTCACCCTTTTGAAGGCTAAAAATTAATTGCTTCCTTCATGCCTGAAGTTGAGCATTTTTGAAAATAAAAGCTGAAATGAGGATGCAAAGCCACAAAGCAAACTGTGAATGACAATGACAAAATACCTTGGGGACAGATATGCAGACAAAAATCAGTCTTTAGCACATAGAAAAAAAAGAGGTAGAGAGAAATGATCAAGTGGTAAATTCTAGAAATGGCAAAATGTCTCAAAGGCCAATGGGTATATGCACCATGGGTCAGAAGATACTATATGTCCCAGCAGGAGTTAGACAAACTAACTTTGGTAAGTGAAATATACCAAATACTAGATTTTTAAGAAGGAACTTTGGCCAAGAGTGTTGAATAGAATTAAGCCACTCCTACAAAGCAAGAACTGGGCACTCATGCCTACCTACCCTGGGACTTCATGTTTGTGGCTGTATTCAGGGGATGGCTCATCACTCTCCTCAGTGGAAGATTTTGATCACAGTACCCCAACTCAGCACAAAGCTCCCAGAAAAATATGTAAGCTTTCTGGTGAGACTCTGCCTTATTTGAGATTAGCTTAAAAATGCAGTGTACATTATAAGTGACGAAAGTATTAAAATGCTTTATTTTTCCTTTCTAGCTTATAATGAAAAGATAGCCTTATTTTCAGCAACAGTTAACTAAGTAGCTGTAATTTTACTAAGATGGCAGGTGGGAAAGTGATCATATTAGAAAGAAAGAAAAGAAAAAAACCACATGCAAGTTGCACTTGTTGATAACGCAGGGAGATCAATGAGCTATCTGAAGTCTAAGAGGATACAGTTTGGTTCTGAAGTTTGGATAGGTTTCATAAGTGTGATTGTGAGCCGTGTGACCTTCCTAATGAGGAACCAAAGGGATAATGATCTCTTGGTGATTAACTGAGGAGCAAGGAAATCTAATTAGAGGATGTATGTGTTACACTTGTTGGGGAAACATAAACCTATTTTCAGCAGTGCAGGCTGATGAAGGCATATCATTTCCCTTCAAAGGGAACTTTCCCTCCATTGTCTTTAATTACAGTGGAAAATGTGGCACGGGGTTGTTCTACAAGTAAGATTCCCCGGGCTCTGCAGTACCCCCAAGACAGGCAGATGAAGAGGCGAACAGGGAGCCATCTTTGTTTTGTTCTCTTTAACACGCCCCATTTTGTGCTCACCGCAAGACAAAAGCCTGGCAAAGTTCATACCCGAAGTTAATTCAAAACTGTAAGCTCATCACAAACCTGAAAGAGACAAGACTTCGGTCTGAGCACGTGTGCTGTGCTGGCATCAGTGTTAAACTCTCGATGCTTCGGCTAATAGCCAGATGTCAGTGATTCACAGAGAGGAGGCGGGGTGCGGGGCAATGAGGAGCCTCATCAGGAATGAAATGTGAAATGTCTGCATTTTCTCCTAATATGTTGACATTTTTCAGGTTGAAGAAAATACAAATGATTACGCCACTGTCATCAGCCAAAGCGATGGTATTTCTCTCTGACTCATTCCCTCCCACCTGGATTTAAATTGTGCATTTGGAAAATAAAAATCATATATGTTATCAGCAGGAAACGGACAAACATGTGCAGCTTTTGATGTCTCAGATAGAAGATTTTCCTGAACGGTGGCTCAGCCAATGTTTGATAGAGTCTCCCTCCAAAGGAAGACCTGGGAGGGGCCCCCAAAATTTCAAATTAGAATTGGGCCCTATGGGAGGCCGGAATGCAGGGGAAAGTGAGAGAAATAGGGGTCTGGTGTCTCTCGGGGAGAGGACTACACATCCTTTACAGTATCTGGCTTTTCTTCTGTTAGCAAAGACTCTCCAATGTGTAACATCTGTAACTGATTCCCCCATTGACTGGAAGATTTATTTATTAATTTCAACAAACATCTACTGGGCAACAGCCATCACGAGATACAGCACTACATCCTCTCGGTGAAGAAACAAATATGAACAAAATGTAAGCCTGAGGGTAAGCCACCACCAGAGCCCCAAAGATGAGGGATAGCTTCTCCAGTGGGGCTCAGAAATGCTCTAAAGATGAGCTGCCGCTGCACGGAGCTTTGAAGGATAAATTCGATTTCATCAAGCAGAGAAGGGGGAAAGCCTGCATGTGAGGACCCTCTGAGACCTGGACACAGACAAAATGCAAGAGCTAAAAAGAAGCCCAGGGTAAAGGCCAGGCACCAAAATCTGGTGTTGCCACTTCTATGGCAGAATTCTTAGGTATCTGAGGGTCATCTGTCACACTGTTGAGATTCTCTGCACTCTAGGCGCTTCTTCTGTGAAACGGAAATAATAACATTTCTATCTCGAAGGATTCTTAGGTATCCAAGGCCATGTGGGGCTGACACTTAAGAGATGGTAGCTTCTTCTTCATTCCTCTATCGAGGCACTCACCCTACTCTGTTGTAATGGCCTGATTGTTCCTTCTTGCTCCTCTGTCCCTAGTATAATTCCTGGCACACAGTAGGTTCCAAACATGTGTCTGCTGATTGGATGAATGAATGGATGATAGACAGAGAATACAAGGAGTCTTGGCAAAGGTCGGGCTGTATCAAGGGACCTGGGCCCAGGCCCCACCAGGTGGGCACATGGAAGGCAGCAGGAGCAGCACAGGAAGTTACGAGCATAGGCTGAGCTCAGTGCAGACATCTTTCATGTCCTGCGTTTCTGACAGACTGATGTTCAGCCAGTGAAGAAACAAGGTTTGTTCTGAGTTTTGGAAAAGCCATTGCCATGGCACCCAGACTGGAGAAAGAGCCCCAAAGACCGGGAGACCATGAGGATACATCATCATTGTCCAGGCCGGATGCACCTACCATGTGAGCGAGAGTGGAAAGCAGATTGTCAGCAAATGCTGGGTCTACTGCTGGGCAGACTCAGTGCCGACCAGAGGGAGAAATCAAAAGAGTGGTGAAGTTTCCCATGAGGATACGTGGACACTAAGGCCCGGACTGTGGCAGGGAGGTGCCAGGGTGGGGAGAGTCTGAGTTTCAAGTTCCCGTGGAGAATTCAGGCAAGGACAATGGGATGTAGCTCAGCGTTCAGAGCAGCACTAAGGGCAGAGGTTCAGCGGCTATCAGACTGTTGCTCCGAGGCTACCAAAGGTGCCCCCGGAGAGGTGCTTGAAAAATATATTCTCGGGGCCATTCATAGAGATCTCGATTAAGTGGTTCTGGGCAAGGGTCATGAATCTGCAGTTTTAAAATACCCAAATAAGTCCAGTGCATGAAAAGAAATCCTGTCTGTATGATACTTGAAAGTGTGAATACCCCTCCCCACTCCCTGTAGTCCTTCCCCTTGCTGACTTACAGGGCATGCGTGGAGAAGCTAGAACCAGGCTAATGTAGAGAGGTAAGAAGGAAGCCACGCCCTGCTGTGTTACAGATGCCAGTAGATGAGTATTATGTATCACAAAAAGTCTGCACCAGAAAAGAGCCTAAGCAGATCCTGGTAGACTGAGTGGAAGGGGCTCAAAGAAGTGGAGGCTGCAAACATTGGTATCCCTTTTGGAGTTTTGGGGTGCCAGGCAGGAACACCATGGTGTGGGGCATAGAGGCTCGCTGAAGAGAACATCTGTCCCTTATGCCCACTATTCACATCCCACTTGGAGCCACAGGGGGAATGGCATGGTGATTAGCACACCCGACCACAGGGCAGGAAGGAGAAGAAGGAAGCAGGAGAATGTGAGGGGAGGCATGAAGCCAGCAGTGTGGCAGGCTCCGCAGCATGGTTGGGATGGACTTGCAGAGGAGCCGGATGATGCAACCTCTAGTTGAAGAGAGTCTGGAGACCCAGTCTGATATGCATATTTATCCTGGAGGAATGCTCATTAGTTAAAGAAAATAGAGACTCTGTCCTCAGGTCTTGCAGAAGCCACAGAGGTGAATGGAAGGCATAGCTGCTCTGAGGGAGCTGAAGCTCTGCCTAAGGAAAAACCCAGAGCCCAGATGTGTCCTTAACTGGGCGTTTTGCTGTGTTCGTTTGCAGCGACAGGATTTCTATGCGTTGTCCCTATGCCTCATACTTAACTCTTAAAGTAACTAATTTGCGTAGCTACAATTTCACAGACAGAATGCGAGGAAGTTGTTTTTCTCTCTGCAGCACCCCCTCCTTCTCGGCTCTGTGTGTTCTCTCTGTCCCTCTCCCCTTTCAGTTCCAGTAATCCAGGCGTTTATATGCCTCATTAAGCACATTGCGCTCTCTGCAGCGCCGGATGCAATCTAGTCCAGAATCTTCCTTCTTTGCACTCTAAGGACAGAGGATGAAATTTCTTGCTCAAAGGCCAGAGGAGGAAAGTGGGTTGGCATGTAGAGGGAAAATGCTCCAGGGACAGAGCTCTAGCCAGTAAGCTGAGCCCAGCCACCCTTCTCCTCATAGGACTGGCAAGACTTCAGGCACCCGGGAGCCAGGTCCTTCAAATGTCTGTGGCCACTCCATAACGCTAAGGGTAATTGGAGTAAGCTGCTTTACAGTAGTGCAGGGACTTCTCTGCCATTTCCAAGGATATGGCTGTGGAGATCCACCCTTTATCCTGTCTCTGTCCCATTGTTTCTCAAATTCAGAACAGATTTAGAAGGCGAAAAGCAAGCTGGGATCCATCTTGTTCTATTCATATGTTGTACGGACAGCTAAGACAGCATTAGAGCTCTTCTGCACTGCAATCAGATTGGAGCTCAGTTCTCCTAGCTGCTGCCGCCGGTCTCTCAGCCTCCCACTGGCCGCTCAGCCCCTGTGGTTGCCAGGTGCTAAGGGCAGCAGGTGCCTGACACGTTGCTTGAGTTCCAGCTCTGCTCATGGGACTGCCCCGTCTCTGTGCCCTTTCACAGGAAGGTGGCTGGTGTGATGCGAAAGAAGCATTTCACACTGATGCCAACTGCTGACCGATCTCTGATGAATACCTATCTCCCGTATTGTCTCTCACTTATCCTGATCATTTCCTGTTTCAACTAGCTCACCAACCCACTGTCTCCGTAATCACAGTCTTGGCTGTTTTCTTCAAAGTGCTTTTATCCCGGTTTTTTTGTTCACTGCTTGTAGGTATAGAAATATATCACAGATGTGTGTGAGAGAGAAGGTTGTGTTAGGACTGCGGGGACAGTTCTCAACGAGCAGTTGAGACAGTTCTCAAAGGCAGTTCTCAACGAGCACAATTACAGCCTGCGAGAGCAAACACAAATGCACTCCTGGGAATGGCACATGTGTTGGAAGTAGGAACACACAAGCTTTAAATGGAAAACTCGTCCTCTACCAGACTGGTTCTGAGGTAGACAGTGAGCGCAGGGGTGAACTGAGTGCCGGAGTTGCCTGCTCGGATGCAGTTCCACCCAGGAGAACGTGCACAGTGTCCGTGGTGGCTGCCAAGTGTTACAGGCTGGACAGAGGCAGCCTGAGCACTGTGCACGGAGTGCATAAGCTCCAGCCCCCACCCGAGGGCTTGTATGCCAGTGAGATCTGAGTTATCTGCCTAAACTCCCAACTTCCTCACAAATACAATTGTGATAAATATAGTACTTACTTCACAGACCCATTAAGTGAGATAAAACATGTTAAACACTCATTCTAGAGACTGTGTACCTAGTAAGTGGCTTAGGGTCATGATTAGTCATAATTGTAGGGCACAGAGGACTAGGAAGGGCAGTCAGGGCCAGCAGGAAGCGGCTCGGCTGGACGCCGTCTGATCTTGTGCTGACTCTACTGACATTCAGTGTTGGCGCCGGAGAATTAGGCTGTGTGGGGACCACAGAGGACATCTTATCCAAAAGGCCCTCGCTGGTGGAAACACCAAGGCCTGCCCAGCCGGAGGCATTCGGCCAGGGGAGCAGCAATGTTCAGACTCAAAGATCCTCTGAGATGGGCAGCCCTTTCCCAGTCACAGTGCTTTCCCAAGCAGCTACCTTGTGTGGATCCCTCTGTTAGGTTCTAGAGCTCAAGCCAGATATGCTCCCCCTAATCATGCAGCTTACAGGGCAAGGGGGGCGTTAGACAACAGAGCAACTGAGACAAAAGCAAGATGACAACTCTAAAGCCTCTGGGAACAAGGAGTCTGTGCCGGGTGTCACTGCTGTGTGCTTAGCACCTAGAGCAGTGCCCTGCTTGTGACAGGTACTGAGCGAGCGGCCACCAGACAGATGCCGGACTAAGACCAGCAGCAGTCAGAAGCAACGTGTGAGGAGGGGCACAAGGGGGGCTCGGATCTATGCAGCGTGGTCAGGGAGGCTTCCTTCAGGAACGGTGATGAAAAACAAGTGGGCCCCGACCGGGCAAAGTCAGACGAGGTGAGTCATGGGGAAGGGAGACTGCATAGCTCAAGGGCAAAGGACTTTCTGGAGTAGAGGGGGCTATATGTCCAGGGAGTGACAGTTCTGGTGGGTGAATGAATGGAAACAGCAATAAGACGGAACACATCTCAAGAAGTGCTGGTCGACGCCAGAGGGGATCACAGTGCCCTGCAAGGACACGCAACTCTCAGTTCGTCTTAACACCCTGAGGGACAGTATCCTTCCAAGCGCTCACAAGGCCACATTGATGTCGACAGGCCAGGAAAACATCATCCCAGTTTCTGCTCAGTAAACTGATGCCTGCAGCATGAGACCGTCAAGGTCACCCACATAGACCCTTTTTGGGTGATCTTATTTAATCTCACTAGACTTTTGAGGCAGGCATGAAAATCTCACCATAGTGTCATATATGAGGAAGGGAAATCTCAGCAAGGAAGAGTGACTGGATATGGCTGAATTGGGATGTGACTACGTGCCTGCTATGAATTGAACTGTCTTCCTCCAAAATCTTTATGTTCAACTTCCAGGCCGTGACGTGAGTGTATCAGAGATAGAACCTATAGGAGGTATTCAGGGTCAAATGAGGTTGTAAGGAGGGTCCCTGATCCAACACAATTAGTATCCTTATAAGCAAAGACACCATTGGACCATTCCTCACTACTTAGAACTCAGAGGAATGGCTCTATGAGGACATCATAGCTGTTAGAAGCCAGGACACTCACTCAAATTTGACTGACTGGAACCTTCATCTTGGACTTCTAACCTCTGGCCAGGAGTTTATTGTTTAAGCTGCTCCATCTGGAATATTAGTTGTGGCAGCCTGACGAGACTGATACAGTCTTAGCACACACTGCATATTGCTGTGCACTATGACATGCCCTTTGCCTTAGTTAACGGCAGAGATGTAGACTCCAATCATCTGGCTGATGGTCCTGGGTGCCTCCGTTGACCATATTCCCTGCTCCGGGTGATCTTATTGACTGATGGAATCAGTGAAGGTCGGGGCAAGACGGTGACCTAGTCCCGCACTCTCTGCCATGTTCTCAGCGCTTAGGGGTGGCACGCACAGCCATCACCGCGTGGCAGGCTCCGTAGCTGTGACAGCCCTGGATTCAGGGCTGTGGGAAGTGACAGTCACACGGCTGACTCCAGGCCTCAGAAATTCAAATGTTGTCACTCTCTGTGTGAATGAGATCCACGTCTTAGAAAAGGAGGGCTTCTAGCCTTTCACCTCTGGAAGCGGAGCTGGCACCAGGGCTGGAGCGAGTGCTGCTGTGGATACCCCCGTCTCTCTCCGTGTCCCTGTCTCTCCCTCCTAGATTTTTCTCCTTCTCTCTTGGTCCCTGTCATCTTGCTGTCTCTCCCCCTGCATCTGGGTAAATCCTCCAGGACTCGATGATGGGTCCAATCCTGGGTCTATCTAGTGCCTGTTCATTAGCTGTGTATCTGTCAGGGTTACACAGTCTCTTTGGTCTTCCTTTCACTGATCTGTAAAATGGGGCTAATGACTCGTTTTGCACAGCACTGACTCAATGCCTGGAAATCGGTAAATATCTAGTCAACAGTAGATTTTACCATTATGAATAACGACCCCAAGTACTTCTATTTTAAAATAAAATTTTCAGAACAAAGTCAGTAACCTTCTTCACCTTGGGCAAAAAGATCAAAACACTCCTACTCATGTTTCTGCTTCTCCTAGTCAGTAATAAGACATTTGGTCTCTGGGCCCGGTTCCTCCGGGTGCTGCTGTATGCAGAAATAGCAGAATACTCATCATTGTCAGAGCTGACCGGGTGAAGTTTGCTATCTGGGGACTAAGTCCTCTTCCCCCGGGAGCTACGCTGCCAGTCCATAGCTGTGTGTGTAAGAGCCGTCATATTCTACAAGCTTGTCATCGCATCTGCGAGAACCAGCCCCATGAAGTTGCCCACTCTGGAGAAGTGCCCTGGGGAGGGGGACGGGCAATCCTGCCTTGGAAGTAGGCTTAGACACAAACGCACAGGCATTCAGCAGGCAGAGGAAGGAAGGAACATGCTGTACCCACCTGCCACTGCTGATGAGGGGCTTATTTCTAAGACACACACAGCACAATGCACACACAATGCAGAGAGAAAACAAAAGACAGATCACACATTTCAGATGGTTGGTGGACAAAGTTTAGTTTGTGTCAACGCTGAAAGCTTGCTCAGGGTCTGAGGCGCACATGGAGAAAGGGATTTCACTGCATCTTCCTTGTCAGATGCTCCCCTCTAACCAAACCCCAGCAGACGAGCACATACATACACATGGAAACCAGCACGACCAGCTGGTCCTGGCCTGGGGCGTGAAATGCGGGACAAGACTGTGGACACAGCAGTGTGGGAAGATGAGTGACAGAGGAAGGGCTTCCAGGAGGCCATCAGCGCTCTGGGGAGCTCTCCGTCCATCGGGGAGAAACGGCCCTTCAGAGAAGGGTCTCCCGATGCAGTTACAAATGGGACAGCTGTGTGGCGAGGACTGAGACCTTGTGCCATTTGTCTTGGGGAAGGAGAGCATGCCGTGGCGGTCAACATGAGGCTTATGACAGCAGCACTTGACTTGGGTTAGCACCGTAAATACACCTCGCAGAATCGTAGGCTCTTACTGCAGAAGGACTCTCATCTTAAAATTGTTTCTAGTTCACCTCATAGATACACCTTTAGATCTGCTGCAATTGAACAGCTGCATGGGTAGCTTCTTTATGGGTTCCACATTTAAGGTGAATCGGAATTTGGTTTACTGCTTTTGAAAGGGATGAGCATTGCCTGTTGATGACTGGTGAATTGATTGGCTTGCAAACAGCCCTGTGTCACATGCCGGGGGAATGACAGGGAGCAGGGTTTCTTATCCCGAGGCGGCGGGCTGAGCAGTACAGATGGATGCAGTCCAAGCAGATCGTGCCTTCCTCCCTCCTGAGCCCTCCACACTCCCCCGTGAGGCCGAGTCCGCCGCGTCTGGGCCTCCAGCACTCACCATACAATGTGATGCTGGCATTGGTGTTCCCGAGCTTGTTGGTGGCCACGCAGGTATAGTTCCCGTAGTCCTTCTCTGAGACGTTGAAGAAAGTCAGAGTGGAGATGCGGCCTTTGTTCTCGATCCTCACTCCCTCCAGGCCGGTGGCTAACCTGCAAGAAGGGAGGGCACTGCTGGCCTGGTCCTGCTGGGGCGGGGGCAGGCGGAAAGCACTGAGGCAATGCAGAGTTATCACAGATCAATTCGGCAAAGAGACCTGCTTTCCCCAAACCCTTCCCTCTAGCTAACTCTCTCCCTCCAGCTCAAGCCCGACCACCGTCTCCAACAGGAGGGAAAGGAAAGAAAAGACATGCTCAAAGATGTAACCGACTGGCTCCTAGTCATCAGAGACTACCATATCTGCAACTAATCTCAGGTGCAGAAACAAGGTCAGTTCATTTTGTTGACTTCCCAGCTTCCTCCATTTTTATCTCCTAGCTCTACAAGAGACTCGTACAAAGGAGGCTGTGACACTTTTCTGTCTCGGTTTAGCTTTACTTTATCATCCTCTCACATGTAGGGACTATCCCGCCACTCAGATCTGTGGCACGATCTGTGCTAGCTCCTTCGAGGTACCTGGTGTCTTCCTTGAACCACTGGAACTCAGCCGTGGGAACTGCAGAGGCCTCGCAGCTCAGGATGCCCTTCTGACCAACCGAAACACCAGTGTTCTTGGCTTTTGAGATATAGGGAGGGTCTGTGGGAAAACATCGACAAAGAATAAACCACACGAGCCCATTCTGTGAAAGACATGAGCAGTACATCCAGCCATTTGCTACTCGTGACACCCCTCCCTCCCCAGTACAACGAACAGTCATTATAAGAAAAGAACTTCTTGTGCTGGGCATGGTGGTGCACGGCTGTAATCCCGGCACTCAAGAGGTTGAGGCAGGAGGGCGGCTCAGAGTTTGAGGCCAGCCTGGGCTACAAAGTGCGTTCAAATCCAACCCAGACCACACAGGGTGAGACCCTGTCTCAAAACAAACAAACACACAGAAAAATAATTTCTTGCTTGAAGACATTGCATTTACCTATCGTCTTCTTCAGTCTTCAAACCAATCCTAACTTGGCAAGTGTACCAGTATGCTGAAATCACTGGCAGTTCCAGGAGACTCAGGGGACAGAGGGTAGTGGACTGACTGCTGGTCTTTCAGAAAGTGGCACTGCCACTACCACCTGGCCCGCTTAGCCCTCGTCCACCGTTTCTCCCCAGACCGCCCTGGCACGAGGGCAGCACTCACAATTCACGGTGATTTTTACTTTCCGCACATCTGGCGCAGCAACATCATTCAGGGCACTGCATTCATACTCCCCAGACTGGTCGCGCTTGATGTCAGAGATTTCCAGGTATTCATCCTCACTCACAAATCCCTGGCCTTCTGGGAAGAAAGAGATAGGCAGAAAACACTAAAGAAACTATTCAAGCAGGGGCAGAGCCATGGTCGAGTCTGCAGGCTGAAGAAGGAGCAGGGAAAGCCCATAACCGGAGTTTAAACATCAGGTCCAAGAGACAGGACACCATGAAGAAGTATCTGGATGAGTCACCGGTTAGTGCATTTTCAGCAAGCACTTCCACTTTTAAGGCATTCGAGTAAGAAAGGAATATCAGTATTTTCTTAAATGATTACTATGAGCATTGAAAGGTACATGATAAACAACCCAGCCCATTAATAAACCTTGATATTTTAAAGAGAATCATTGTGTAGGGTAATAGAATGAAATCTGTGGAGTAACTTTAGGTTATGTCAGCACGAGCAATGTTTTCGTTTTTCACTGTGTAGAAATGCTTTTACATATAAAGCCCTAATAACCACGGCTAACATTTGCAGTACAAATAAGTGAATACTTTATATGCTGATACAAATTCAGAGCAGTTGGTTGTTTCAATTTTAAATGGAGCCATTCCACAATGTATATGTATTTTAATGGATTATGTTGTACATGATAAAAATATGATTTTTGCCAATTAAAAGTTTTTAAGACTTTGGTAGATAAGATAGAGTGAAGAATGAATGAATGAATGAGTGATGACTTCATCACTGCTACATAGTAGATATTCAACAACCATTTGCCAAAATAAAATAAACATGGTAAGTCAAGCAATGGCTCTTTGGTTATTAAAACAGCCTCATAGAGTTAAGAACTGATTTGGGGGAGCATTCTGGGAGTCTCGCTCTCAAGCACTTATGAAATTTGCAATTCACGATCCAAAATATTCCGGGGCTGCAAAATTTGCTTTACTTCCAGCCACTATTACATGCTCTTGCAACTATTTGAACGTGACACCTTATTTCTCATCCCACTTCTTGTGGTTCAACACAAAGAGAACAGACCCCCTGTCTTCGAACAAATACTGAGTTCTTTTGAAATAACAGGCTCCCACGGAAACCCAGCCACCAGGAAGGCCAGGGCACAGGAGCAGCCATTTTCTTATAAGCCTGCTGCCTCTTGTATTCCTCATTTGATGGCCAATTAGTTTTCAGAACAATGAAAACACATTATAACTCCCCCCCCGCCCTATAGAGGCACATTTGGATCTGGTGGGTGTTTGTTTATCCCACAGCTGTGTCCATCCCAAGTGTGAGCAGAAAGGTAGGTGTGGGTCCAGGGCCTCGAGAGTGCAGGCACTTTGGCATCCTGACTGGCCCAGCTCTAAGCTTTAAGGAGCTCTCACAAACCATATCCCAGACCATGAGCTTTTTGGCCCTGGCTGTTTTCTTTGTTCCTACACCCTGCCTCAGGTTATCCCCAGCCAGTGTGTAATGTCAGTTTCTGGATGCTGGCCATCCCTAGAAGCCACCCATAGAACAATCTGAGTCACCCCAAATCAGCACCCTTCTCGGATCTCAATCCCTTGCAATAGTATGGAAGAAATATGGCATTGACCATCAAGAGTGAGGCTGGGGATTTAGCTCAGTGAGTGGTTAGAGTGCTTGCCTAGCAAATGCAAGGAGCTGAGTTTGATCCCTGGGACCAAAAAAAAAAAAAAAAAAAAAAAAAAGAGTATTCAATTTGCCTGTCCATCTCCCAGGACCTGGGAACCCCATAGGGGTTAGGTTCAGAGTTGGTAGAGAACTTGGCTGAGCCTGTGTGAAGTGGCTGGCCAGTGCAGGATAGAAGATTCTCATCCATGGGAGGAATAGAGCTTGAGAGAGCCACACTCCCAGCCTTCGGTCTTAACAGCCCGGCTGCTCCAGGGGCAGCTGCGTGGAGCTGAGAATGCTCTGTGGGAGGAGCTGAGAATGCTCTGTGGGAGGTAACTGCAGCGCATGGGGTTTCCTGAGACCTGGGACAGGGTCCTTCCACTTTGTGGTGTCTCAGAGTGATGTTGTTGATCAAAGTGCAGCCAAACAGGAAGGAAGAAAAAGTGCACTTATGTAAAATAGGAATTGTTATAACACAACCTCATTAAGTGAGAAATCGAATCGTGTCAAGTTTGTATGATAAAGTGTTTCTCAGATTTAATTTGCATATAAATTCCTCGGGGTCTTTAACCAATACAGATCTGGATTCAGTGGGCCTGGAGGCAGTCTGAGGTTGGGTGTGCAAAGGAGTGCTCCATGCCTCTGTGCCGCGGGGCCGAGCCACACGCAGGATTGAGGCTGCCAGGCGAAATCAGACTGTGCGTGTGCTCACGCTTACCCACTCGGGAGCTCTAGTTCATGCTGTAGTGTGCTCTTAAGGGTCCTCCAAAGGCGATGTGTGGAGGGTCGGGCCCAGCTTGATGCTTCTGCAAAGTGGTAGAAGCCTTGAGAGGTTGGGCCCAGCAGGGATCGTTAACCTTTCTTATGGGACGTGCCCTGGAAGGGATGGTGGGAACCCAGGTCCTCTTTCCCATCTACGACCTAAACAGTCTTGCTGTGGTGCAGCTTCCCACCATGATCTGTCTCCTCATCACAACGATCATGCACTGAAAGTTTTAATAAGGTGAGAGAGAATAAACCCTCTTCTCTCCATACGGTGATTATCTCAGGTGTTTGTCCTTTAAACTGGAAGCTGACTAACTCGGTCTGTGAAGTTGTTGCCTGGTCGGGAAATACCCTGCGGAGATCCTGAGAAGCCTGCATCTCAAAACCTCGCTGTCACAGGGGTCTCCCAGAGAGACACTGAGACGGAGTCAAGACTTGAGCAGCTAAATTTTCCACTATCATCTGATTACAAAATGTGCATCCTCCACACACGTGGGCATCCTGGCTGATGAGTGGGAAGAGGCACAGGGAAGGTGATTTAGATTTTCTTCAGTACTCTGAATGCTGGGTGAGATTTTTCAAGTACAACCAATCTAGGTTGCTAACTGCCTGGAGACGCAGGAAACAAACGGGGGGTTGAATGCTTTCCTTACTCTCCCCCTTCGGGTTACGACACAGAATTCTGATTCCATGCTGCAGAGAGCAAGACGGGAGACAGCAAATATTTTAATCCTCTCTGCTGGCTGCTAGGAAGCCACCTTGCTGACTGTGGGGATACACAGGAGCAGGGAGCAACACTGAGGAGAACACAGGTGAGGAAGACAGAGACGATAAGGAAGGAAGCGCCGAGTGAGGAAGGGAAGACAGAGAGGGGACAGCAAGGTGGGCTGGGAGCCACTGGAAAACTCTGAGGACACATTCTAAATGGAATATTTTTAAAAAGGCTACATTGGTGGGAATGTAAACTAGAACAACCATTATGGAAATCCATATGGAGATTTCTCAAAGAACTAAAATTAGAAATTCCTTAGGACCCAGTGATTCCCCTGCTAAGTATCTTCCCCAAAGAGTTTAAGACACCACGTTACAGGGATGCATGCACATGAATGTTTATAACAGCAACATTCATAATAGCAAAATCCAGGAAGCAGCCTGTGTGCCCACCAACAGACAACCGGACAAAGAAAATGTGGTGTCTGTACATAATGGAATATTACTCTGCTATATAGAAGGACAAATTTGAGACATTTGTAAGAAAATAGAAATACCTGGAAAATACATTGTTGTATGAAATAAACTGGACATTAAATCTTAAATACTGTAGACTATCTCTCATTTGAATAAGGCAAAGTACAAAGAGACCAACAAAGGATGGCTAGAAGGAGACAAGGGGATGGATATCTTGCAAACAGAAAGAGGCCCAGCAGACCAAAAGCAAGGGGTGAAGGGGGGCAGGAGAGGAAATAAGTAAAGATAAGCCACGTACGGGAACATAATAACTTCAAGGAATGTAACATTATAGGCCGCAAACACGAGCTAAGATTAGTAATATCAACAAGAATGAAAACGGGGAAAAGGGAACTGGAAAGGGGGGTGGGGGAAGGCAATTAAAAAAAGGAAACAAGTTGTATTCTGTACATGCAGTTACTCCCCAGATGACTGTAAAATACATGTGCTGCAAACATGTACCAAAAATTTTTTTTAAAAAGCCTACAAGATTATGTATTTTCTCTGATAAAATATGTGAAAGTTGGAGTTCCATGTCTGGACCAAAGTTTTTCTTCTTGGTGCTTCTTCAGCTTTCTATAGTAAGCTGAAGTGACAGCGGCAGTGCGAACCCGTCGTAGGCACTCAGGCGCCCCCATGTAACACGATTGGAAGCAACAGAAAGCAGATCTGGACTCGGCGGCAGAAATACATTTTAAAAGTGGGGGTTATTTTTTAAATAATAGGAAGGAGCACTTCAGTGAAGATAAGTTCAATTCATTATATTGGCGAGATTATCATCTGCAAGGTACAAACGGAGCCATTTATCAGGGCTGCGGGAGGCCACTGTCTCAGGCTCAGGATGGATGCTTAGGGACAGCAAGCAGGCTCATGGGTCTGAGGTCATAAGGAACCTTCTCTGTAGCACTGCGCATTCTGACACGGCATGGTCACAGCCCGCGGAACCATAACGTTCACAGGTAGGAGCTGATGCGGTTTAGACTTGTAGGACCAGACGGGGAAACTGAGTCAGAAGGAGAAGGATCTCTGGCCCGGTTGCTGTCCTTGAGGTCACCAACGGCGATTCCTGACATCAGTTAGGAGCGAGGCGTTGTGTTGACACTTTGGTGGGGACATGTGGAAGTGGCACGGACAGCAAGACGCTTCACCCTGGGGAGTTGCCAGTCTCAGGGACCCAGAACTTTAGGCAGTATTTTCCTGCATTTGAGGCTCAATATTTCAGTTTGTCATTTCTAGACCTCTCACTTAAAGCATAGAAGGTCAGAAACGCTTATTACAGCTGGAAGTGATATAAGCATTTTGGGATGAAGACATCAGACAGGAAATCCAGAGAACAGTCCAGCGGCTTCCTACCCTGCTTCCTGCCCTTCCCCTGCTGGGAGCCCGGGCAGCCATGCCCCGGCCATCACTCTTTCACCCAATTTCCCCTTCCATTTCCTCTGCTGATTCCTTACAGGCATAACGTTGAAAGTACAAGTTGTCAAAGATTTTAGCTTCCCACTTTTTTAGATTATTGTCTCTGACAAAGTATCTTCGGTTCTTTTTAAAGGGTGCAATTTTAGAAGATGGCCTGTTCCTTTACTGGATTATCCACATTATCCAAACAAGCACCCACGTCTTGAGACAAATCCCACCTGGCCCCAGTTTAGGAAGCAATTAAAGTCATCTCCTAGGTGTGCCCAGCCCTGCTATCCCTCCAAATAGACTCTGTGCAGCTGGAGCTTGATCCATAGAAACTGCCCCATGAGATTAAACGCCAGCCCCTGTCCCAGGCTTAGCAAGGAACCTGTCAGGAGACAGAGGAGCCTGCCAGGGAGACAGTGCCACACAGGAGTGAGCGGCAGGAGATGGGGGCAGGGGTGGGGCTGGACAGTGAAATGCAGGAGGGAGCCTGGAGGGAAGGGAAGTGGGCCAGGAGGACACCAGCGAGGGCAGGGAAAATGCAGGTGCTTAGGAGTTTCTTTGGCTTAAAGGAGAGGTTTTCTGGAAAATCAGAAGAGGCGTTTCCCTGGTGCTCTGCAAGAGGGACCATTAGAAACGATCTTCATCAATGCTGAATTTGGACAGCTGGAATCAGGGTGCAGGTGATCATGTGCATTGTGATGGTCTGGTAAGTTTTTGATCCATCTTGGAAAATAACCTTTAGCCCACTCTCCAAAACTGGGCAGCAATTCAAGCTTTCAAAGAATGAAGATTTCACCCCTATAAAGATTATACCACACTAAAGAAATGCAGAGCAGCTGACATGTTGGGACCTTGCCGGGAATCCTGCCGTGGGAGTCTGGAGCCAGACGAGGCCCCAGGAAGGGCACAGGACTATCTGCAGCTGTCCCCGGATGTAGTCACTCGCTCCTGAGGTGAGGAGGGTGACGAAGGGACTCTCAGGAGTTCTCCCGTGAAGCTGTCCCCAAACTGCCACCCACCCTTCTCACTTGCCAGGAATTTGGCCAACCAAACATCATCGCACAAATGAGCCATGAGCAGCTAAAAATAGCATCTTTCCAACTGTCATTCTGGACTACATTCTGGGCTTGGCACACGGCTCTTGCGGGGTTCTTGGCTCTCTCCCTGTGGCCTGCAGACAGCTGGGACTGCGTGGTGGGAGGTTGGGATGCTCGGGCACTGGGCACAGCCTCGAGAGCCAGACCCGAGAGTCAAAGCTGTGTGGAACTCAGGGGCACGCGCACAGGACAGCCTCGACCCTGCTGACCAGGCCCAGAGATGTCATGGCAGCTCCTTACCTAGCACTGCAGTGGCACCAGCTCCCAGGGGAGACGAAGGGTGAGCAGTGGGGGAAGTTATCTTCTAGAAACCACCTTCTTAGACATCCCCTGGCCTCGCTCAGTCACATACCTCCTGACACAAGAGTCCCCTTCTTCGGAGAGATAGAAACCCTGGAAATGTGCTTGAATTTGGAGTTGGCATCTGGTTTTAGTACCTGCAATAAATACAGTTAGCCTAACAGAACCTGAGCATTGTGCTGTTCGCTTTTCATGCCATAGAGCAGGCATTCCATTGTCCACATTGCAAACAGCTTGTATGCGAAGGACATTTTCAGCTTCTTTGAACTTCTGTGGCATCGAGTGTGGGCTAAACCTGTGCACTCACACTCTACCTGGTGTCTAGAGGTATGCAAACTCTGTACCCACATAAGACTCACGTCCCATCTTATTTCATCCCGTTTTTCTTGCCAGCCTCTTCTCCGCATGATCGGTCCTCCCCACCCCTTTTTCTTGTACCACGCTGCTGGCAGGAAGCAGCTCTGGACCTTCCTTAATGAGACCAAGGAGTGTGGGCAGAGGCACAGGGCAGCCTTGCTGTTCCCTTCACCACGCTGGAATTAATGAAAAGTGTGATAAATCTACTATTTCATTTTCTCTTAATTAATACAAGCAATTGAATCGTGCTGAAGTCATTTTAGTTTGGAGACAGAACGCCTGGGTCAACGTCTCACTTGCTGGCAGTGACCAAAGCGCTTTGTCTTGAGCTCAGGCAAACTTTCTCAGGCTGTGGCCGCCAGGATATTCCCCAAGGGCAGGGTGGCCTGGCCTGTGCAGGGCAGAGACAGAGAGAACGAGGGTGCAGAAATGCAGGAAGCTGGGAATTCCATAATCACAGAAAAACAGCTTAAAACAGAAGCTTAAATCTCTGTGATGAGCAGCATAGATCACCTGGTTTAAAAAAAAAAAGCAGCTGACATTTACATTTAAAAATGAATTTCAACATAAACTACACAAATGGTCCAGATCTAAACAAGGAAGAAAAAAGTCCTCATTTTTAAATGGCAGATCCTCAATAACTATGTTATTGGCAAAATGTTTAAGCTGTTTGTAAAGCTTTTATTTTACAGATCTCTTATTATTTTTATTTTGAACCCACAGAGTTATTTCAGTATTAACAACCAAAAAGCAAAAGGAATTCTGAACAGTAAGATTTCTGCTTTAAAGAAAAAAAAAATCAAAAGTTTAACAAAATCAAAAATGCGCTCAAGGCACCGAACGTCCTGCTGCTTCTTTCATTTGTACAAATCTTAAGAGAGCTGGATCTGACCTGTCTGCAGCAGCCTGTTGGGCATTCCAGCCCCCCAGCCCCACCTGACCAAAGAAAATAATATTTCAGAGAGTAGAAATGTGTCTGGCCACAGTGCGGTCTGTGACCATGGAGCACCAGAGTGACAGAGGTCACAGCAGACCCACAGAGAGAATCTGTTAAGGTTGCGTGTAGTACAAATATTCAAGTATTTCTAACACCAAAGCAAAATCAGAATAAGTGCCTCAGCCCTTGCCTGCTTTTAGGGGTGTTAACACTTTCCTCCTGACATTTCCTGTGTCCCGCTTACTTTCTCTAGAGATTGATTCACCGTCCTGTGCTCAGAGTGATGTTTTGCTCACAATAGGCTGCATGTATGACGGTGGCCTCATAAGACTGTGATGAATAAAATATTCCTGCCACCTATGACACCCTCGCTGTCACAGTATCACAGCGCAGTGCATCGTTCATGTCTTCATGGCGATGCTGGTATAAACATACCTACTATGCGGCCAACCGTACGACACATACATTTATGGACAGTGCACAATACTTAATAATAACTAATGACTGTTACTGGTTTAGGTACTTATTATATTATGCTTCTTGTTGTTATTTTAGAACAGACTCCTTCTGTCTAATTGTGCACTTCTCCAAACATATGCTTGTCTTTTACCCGTACAAAGTTGTATTTGTGCTGCAACGCCAAATACATTTTTTTTTTCTTTTTGGCAGTATTGGGGATTGAACCTAGAGACTTCTCATTGAGCTACAACCTTATTCCCCCTTTCTCTTCTCTTCTCTCTCCTCCTCTCCCTTTCCCACCCTTTCTCTCTCTCTCCTCCTCTCCTTTGCCCTTTGTTTTGAGATAGAGTCTCACTCAGTTGTTAAGTTGTACAAGGCTGCAAGGGAACTTGTGATCTCCCTGTCTCAGCTTCCCAGAGTGCTGGGATTTCAGGCATGTGTCACCAGGCCCAGCCGCTTCTCTGTTTTCATGGACTAGGGGACCACATAGCCAACAGAGGGGCCTGCAGTGCTGATGCCGAGCGGAGCCCAGCCAGGCACGAGCCATCCCGGCCCACAATCCCGCACAGCACACACCAGGCCCGCACCTTTCTGAAATGTTTCACAGGGCCCTGAGGACTAAAGAAAAGAGCCTGAGGCCTTTGCAAGCTCCTGGAGAAATGTGCATCTCAGGAAGAGCGTTTCTGAGTCTCCAAAGGTGAGGCCTGGATGTCACCTGGCTCCTCTTGCTTCCGCTTTCTTTCCATTGCTTTGATTCTCTTTCTCTTTCCATCCTGTTTCTCTATTACTTTCCAGTGTAACAGCCCTGGGACAGTGGTGTTAATTATCAGCATTCATTAATATTTTTGAAATACTTACATTAGCTTCCAGGCAAAGTGGCCACTGGCCTACCCTGATTGGCCTGCAGGCAACAACTGGGGACATTGTGCACACTCCACACAGGGTAAAGGTCCGACCCCTGGCGCTCAGGCACACAGCTGCGGGCCAGCTGAGAGGAGAGGATGGGCTTTGGATTCAGCAGGTGAGCGGCCGCCCGGAGGGGTCAGGGTCTCTTTGGAGACTTTCTTGCTAAAGGCTCTTCTCGTCTGTACCTTGGGCTGCTCTAGGTGAGTCTGTCTCTCTTGCATCTAACTTGAAATCTGAGGAAGCTGAGCTCTGTCCACAGACATGGATCTTCCTGAGCTCTCCTAGCCCAATCACCTCACACTTTACGCACAAGACCTTCTACGTACCATCCCTTGTCAATAGTGGGAAAAATGGGGAAAATCACCGAATCAGAGATCAAGAGACGTGGCATATAATCTCGGCTTTGTTACTAATATGCTACATGACTTGGCATAAGTATTTTTAGCAATCCAAGCCACAGAACATTTTTCTATCAAATATAAAAACCTCATCAGATGAACTCCAAGGTCACTATCAGTTTCAACATTTTATGACCTTTTGTAACCTAGCAATGTGGTGCATGGCCAGGAATCTCAAACCATTCCTTAAGTTCCAACCCAGAAGTTCAGGTTCCCTGACTCATCAGGCAACCAAGGTCCCTGCAGTCAGGCCCGGATGCTACAGAGGTGATGTGGGTGTCCTCCGCTTTATCTAGTGTCTTGACAGTGCAGGCCTCAGAGTGGGGACACCATGGCGATCCCAAGGTACCTTCTGTCTGTCACTGTGCTTAGCTGCTTGTGATGGGGAGGAAAGAGAGGTTTTGACAATTATGAAGGACCGTGTTTCTCAGGGTCCTGTTAATGGGGAAATTAATTCTTTGCTTTCCATTCCAAGACTTCTTTTCATGCAGATTTTGGCAAGTAGCTGCTCTTTCTTCCCTCCTCTCGATGAGTAGACTGGGGTAATGTCTTACAGGTATAACTAATCATCCACTTATATGATTTGATGCCATCTTCATGGGTCTGAGGCTATGCTCAAAAGCAGGAAAACCATGCTTTTCTATGCTTTCACTCCTCATCCGTCATGTCTAAAAATATCCCCTCATAGCAACATGGCTCACTTTGCTAACCCTCCCCAAGGGGAGAACAGATACTGAGAGACGAGGAAAGGGGCGGTGAGGTAGTAAAGCCAGTGCCCAGTTCTTCACCCCACTGTCTACTCCTGTCCACCATTGGAGTTGATCCTGACCAAGCCAGGTCAGAACAAGTGCTAAGAAGGCAAAGGGAGATGGAGAAAGCCCATGGTCTGGCCCTTACTCTGCCACATACCAGCCGGATCCCTGGGCAGGCCACTTCGCTTCACCTAGCCTCAGTTTCCTTGTCTGCAAATGAGATGACCAACCAGCTCATTTCCTAGCTTGCTGAGCTACTGATCTTTCCCTCGGACCTAGCGTGCAGTTTCTGTGCACTTGCCACCAGACCCTGGGCAGCACCCAGGACTTAGGCAGGACCCAGTGTCTGGAGAGTGACGTATGGAGGTGGGAATTCTGTTTTTGTGCTTGCTGGCTCTGGTCTTGGATCTGGAGCTGCAGAGCACATTGTGATGTGCTGGGAAGGCCCAGGTCAGGGCTGCTAGGCTCCGAGCTCCACCCTACCCCAGCCCTGCACAGCCGCCCTCCCTGCCTGACTTTGCTGGGGGGTTTTGCACTAAGTAGTCACCATCCCCAGCCCAGGGCATCTACCTACATTAACACATCTTACCTGGAAAGACTGGAGTCCTGTGCATTTTACTGCATATGTTCCCCATTATTCTAGATGATTAGTGCAGGTTTTGTTGCCTAGGGAAACATAGACCCTCTATCTTCCTAGAAGACAGCATCATTCTGCGGGACAAAGTCATGTAGAATGGAGAGGCAACTAGGCTGTGACATGGCGAGGCAGGACTGCAGGACTCTGGACCACACTGTGAGGTTTAGAAGGGACTTTTGCTTCCAAACCTTACGCAGGGCAGGTGCTTGAGCCTGATACCCAGACAGGTGACTTCTGGAGAGTTTCAGGGATACTTACAGAGAAAGATTCTGAAGAGAATGAGTCCTGATGGATAGAAAGACTTACCTACTTTTACAGTGTGGCCTTGAACTTATTATACTGATACTCAATCCTACAGGGTATTTTTTTTCAATAGAATAGTGTATCCTGATAGTAAGTCAGGTGATGAATGTAAATGGCAGTGTGGTATTTGTTGCTGCCTCCACATTAAACATGTATATAAGGATAGATATAGATGTGATATAAATGCACAAAAGTAGAGAAAAATTCAACAGAGCAAAGGAAATGTAGATCCATTCTTTTCAAACTTTGCTTATCATTTAGCAAACCACAGACTAGACTCATGGACCATCTCTGATTTCTGGGTACGACTGAATTAATTACTTACACACTCTGGCCTCTTGTTTTATTGTGGTGAATGTAAAGGAGATGAGTTAGATTATTTTTAAAAAATATTATTAGCTCTTATTTCTTCTAGAATCATAAACGATATGCATTCCTTCTAACCACTGACTCAAAGTGTGCACATATGTCTGTGTGAAAACAATAAGGAATACGTCACACCTAGAATCTCACAGAGACAAGAAAGTCCCAGCAAGGGTATAGCTTACCAATCAGAAAGCAATTCATCCTGAGAAGAAAACAAGTGATATTTACATTATTAAATCACAATTACAAAGCAAATCAGCTATAGAAGAGAGGAGATCATTTCCATCAATTATTACTGAACTGAACATAATTTTTCAATCACCAACAGATTGCAAATGGGAGCTACAGCTCATCCAGGAACTCGTCTATCACGGGAGTTATTAATCAGGTATTAACTTTGTGGAATTAGCAAGGACACTGACAAGATGGTGCGGAAAGCAGGATACAGGTCACAGAGGAGGAGGCAGCCAGGTGGATTTTTAAGGCAAGTTCCAGAACATTCTGGGAGACCGGGGGTCAGCCACCTATGCAACTGGTACTGCTGTAGGGTGGAAGGAAGCAAGTAATACTCGTGTTTTCATCCCCAAGCAGTAAACACAGGACCAGGGAGAAATAAATCACGCATAATTTCCTGGCCACTTATCAGTGCCGT
The DNA here is from genome assembly GCA_004026905.1 of Hystrix cristata. Lineage (NCBI taxonomy): Eukaryota > Metazoa > Chordata > Mammalia > Rodentia > Hystricidae > Hystrix > Hystrix cristata. The sequence continues at coordinate 35,416 of PVJO010011140.1, forward strand.
AGGTGCACTGCAATTCCAGCTTGCACTGAGACCTAACTGTGAGTGTTCCAGGTCAGAGGGGCAGCCCTGGCCTCAGACTCTGTTGTGTGTTCTCTACACGGGTTTCCAGAAGTCTAGATGCTTCAGTCTTGGTGGAAAGCAGAGGACGCCATCTGTACCATCGGAACCTCACACGGGTCGGTGCAGATATTTTTGTGTGGTCCTTCAATGTGCTGGGGTCACAAAAATGTCTCCTTACAGGTCTTGGTAAAGAATTTACTAAATTTAATGATTTCCCAGGTTCTTTGGGGCCCTTGCTTTCAATCTCCTGCTACCCTGTGACTTTGTCTGATTCTAATCCCCGGATGTTCATGATGTATGGAACGAACTCCAGTTCCTCCAATGGCTTTCCTCACTCTCAGGGTCAGCCCCTCTGCCCTACAGAAGCAGGGTGGGCTGCTCTATTTCCAGCTGTGGAAGCCTGGAAGGAACGGGCAGTGAGTTCCTCTGTCCTCCAATGGTGCTGAGCAGTGTTGTTTGCTCACATTGCTCAACTTCTTGCATCTGGATTGTTAATGACTTTTGTATCATGGGATCTAAGGCAGTTGCTAGGCACCCAGAAAATTATTACCACCCAGGTTTTTGTTTCAAGGAAACAAGCAAAGAAAGAGTCTAGGCTCGTAGAAGTGGGCATGAGACAAGCTGGGGGAGGGTGGGTGGCCTGGGCATGGGGCAGTAGATGTGACCTGTGCATTTCCCATGCAAACCCCAGTAAGGGACAGCTGCTCAGGCTGGGTGACAAAGAGGCTGGATCTAGAAGCAGCAAGACGCACATGCCCACCCTCCCTCCCTCCCTTCTTCCTTCTCTCCCTTTGTTCCTTCATTCAACGAACGTGCATTGAGCTCTTACACCCTGAAAGCTGAAAACTGGAGACGTTTCCTTTTCTAAGTGTTCCGTGTATTCTAACAAGGAAAGACAGTCTCCAAAACACGGCTGAGATTTTATTTCTCACCATCTGGATGGGTTGGGTCTCAACAAAGTAACTAGAAAACACACTCATCATCCCTAAAACGGAATTGGCAGAATAGAAGTTGCATGCGTTATTCACTTGCCATTCCTCTCCCATCCTTTTCCCTGGGTGACTCTGACTCACGCTTCAGGGCTCCACTGGGGTGTCACTTTTCAAAAAAACCTGCTGTGTGGAGACTGCAGTTCTGAACTTCGAGACACCTCTCTCTCTCTCTGCTTCACCTTGCTTTCTTTTCCTGAGCATCTAAATTCAATGGGCTACTTTGGCTTTGTTGGAGTGGCCAGTGGGGAGCCCAGAAGTTGATCAGGAGGAAACCGTGGGCACAGGTATATCTTCCCAGCAAGATCACCACTAAGGGCTGAGTCACTTCACGGCTGGACATAGCTCCTCCCAAGTCTGTTTTCTCCCTCAGTGCAGCTTGCCCCTTCTCTTATAAGAACTGCCTTGCTACGGCTTCCAGCCCAGCCCTGGAAGAGCCCTGCTGTAGCGGCCAGGAGCACTGTACTGTATGTGTGGTTCCCTCACGCCCTGCTCATGCCTCATAAATACGCCTTTCAGTGAACCTGCCAGAGTATTCGAAGTTGAAGGAGCCTGTTTCCTGCTGGCCCCTGAATGGCAGGCCTCCCTGACTTGGGGGTCTTTGCCAGATGTTCCTACTCCAGATGCATGTGGAACCAACATTGATCATGATCACATGTGCCACTTTACAGTAGTGATTCTCAGTCCCCAGGGGACGTTTGGCCATATCTGAAGACATTTTGGCCACCACAGCTGCTTGTAAGTGGGGACAAGGCGTGTGGTCCTGGAATTCAGAGAGTGGAGGTCAAAGATGCTGCTCAGCATCTCCCACAGCACAGAACGTCCATCAGTGACAAGGAACTCTCTGGCCCTAAATGTCACTAGTGGTCTGGTTGAGAAACCTTCATAAGAACCTACATACCTGGTTAATCTCCTGCATCTTCCACGAGAGGGAAGGAAGCTCGGAGAACAGGAGAACCACCTATCTGATGCCCATGGGCTTTCCCAGGGCCCAGTGCAATTCCTGACATGTGGGATGGCCTCACAAAAGAGCTATTGGAAAAAAGGGAGAATAAATAAATTCACTCAAGAATTTCAGTCTTAGTCTTCCATCACTAATACCTAGTTTTGAGGACAGGGGTGATTATTCACAGCTAAATGTAAGCAAGAGACAACCCACCACATGTATAACGTTCAGACCCTTCACCAGGGTTTCGAGGAGAAAGTAGACTAGTTGGAGGAGATTCTGAGGATGCCGAGTAGATAGTGTTGGAAGAAGGTCTTGGAGTGTTCTCATTTCCCCAGAAGAACTAGGGTAGGTTCACAAGGTAGGGTCACAGTGAAAACGGGGCAAGGAGGTGGAAGAAACTCTGGAAATTACATAGTGACTCATTTAGTCATTATTAATGTGTTTTTAAAGAAAATTACTGTTGACTCTTAGTGGATTCTGGTTCCAAAAGAAAATTCTGCCCTGTTAAGTGAGTTCAAGGAAATGATGATCACGCTGCAACAGCTCTTTCCATGCTTGCTTCCTCACCACGGTTTCTGTCACAAGATTACAAAAAAACGGGCCTACTCCGTGCAAACCAGATACAGGCAGTACAGATTGGCTGGGAGACATCATTTGGTGAATGGCTATTGAACTGAGTGCTCCAAAGCTCCGAAGCACAGTGTTTAGTCACTGGTCTCCTTTGCGTCATCCGTGACTTTAGACTCCAGGGGATGACAGGGTCACCTTCAGTGTCTGATTTTGGTTTTACAGATCCAGGTCCCTTCAGTGTCTGATTCTTGGGAAATTAAGCCCAAGTGAGTCTATATTTGCATCCAAGTCCCAGGAAAGGCCCATAACAGGACAAATAGTCCGAAAAGTTGCCGATGAAGAAAGAGGCAGGACTAATGCTCAGTGAGCTGACCTCAGGCTCCGCTGGCTGTATCTAATCTGGAGCCACCAAGCAGCTTGGTGTCCCCCACTCCTCCTGTAAAGGGACTCCGCACTGCCTCTTCCACACACTACTCATAGTGACGTCCCCTGAGAACTCCAGGGTGAAGGCAGAGAGCCCCTAGTACCAGGGATCCAGCACCCAGGGCCTTGTGGGACATGGTACCTGCTCCAGTTCTGAATCAAATGGGTGTGTGTGTGTCTGTGATGGAATACATGGGCTCCATCACAGAGAGGAAGGGCTGATTTCAGCTGCATCCAGACCTGCTCTGTGGGAGACAGCGAGGACTGATTTTTAAGAAATTCATGCCAGCATATAAATTGCTTCATGACTGTGGGGACTTATAGTATCTGCACCTAGCCAGTATGCATACAACCTAGAAATTATGTGATTTTCAGTCAAGAATGTCAATTTATTTTTTTCCAGTAAGAGTTTAATAATCACATACTGACCCCAGACTGAATAAACAGGTCCAGGGCCTGACAATACAACATCTAACTCACCCCTTTCCTGTGAGACATTTGTAATTTTATGAAGAGAATGTAACATCATTATAACAGAATGTATCACATAAACTTAGATATACTGCAGATCAAACCTTATCTCCTAAAGTGTTACAGCTACGTTCTTAAATGGCCTGATCTAAATACTAAATTTCCAAAACCAGCATTGTCAAGGAGGTTCTTGAGGGTTTGTTCACTTCCTTTCTGTTGAATTGTGGACTCCTCAGACTCATCCCAGGACGACAACACTCCTTCACTTTGGAAGTCATGACGCACTGTGTCACACACCCAGAAGGTGGGTGTCTTGGAGTTGTGGGCTGGCTGGTCAGCCTGAACGTGAGCCTGCAGTGTCCACTGATCTGAAATAACTTACTTGCTACAGGTGGAACCCCAAGAGTCACCTGCTGTCCAGAGGAATGCCCCCAGTATCAATGACCAGACCCACTTTGTTCTCATCTTTGGCATCGACATCCCCCTCTTGGAGAGAACACTGGCAAGGTCTGGAGAGGGCTCTGGTGGCTGAAGTGGCAGATGTCTGAGAATTTCTTTGTTAGCTGAAAAGCAGGTTCATTTCTGACCCCTTAGAGTCAGAGAACTTGGATTCAAGCACTGTTGCAGACTATTTCAGTCAAGCCCCACAGGCGAGGTAACCCCAGAAGATTCATAGCCCCAGTCTCCAGTCACCCAAACATTTGAGAGGAGTAAGTAGAAAAATCTGCACCAAAAGCAAGACTGGGTGGTTCTTTGCAAGTGTCAACCCCTTCTAACAAGCAGAAACCAATAGGGCCTGAGGTCTCTTTGGCAAAGTTTGAATCTTTAAATTTGCCCACAAGCGAGAACCCACTCAGGAGAGTGATTATCTGTCCTGTATTGCCAGGAAAAGTCCTTGTCTACATAGGCTGTCCCACTGCCCTCAAGAATACCACTCCTTTGATTTTCAAGAGTCTCAGTTTAGCCAAAATATTATATAGTCACCCTTCATTCAAATCATCTCAGATTCAAAAGGTTTCTTGTGTTTACATATTCTGAGCCAAATAGATATCAATGGAGTCTAAGTTTTCATAATGCTTTCTTTGTCAAATTTATTCATTCATCCTGCATACAGATGACACCATAATCTCTTTTAGGGATCTCACATTGTAACTGAGGAAGAATAGCTTGCATTTGATAAAAGAGATGATATGCATAAGTGGTTAGTAGCTACCAAATTCAGGTATTTAAATTCTCTGTCCATGAGGTCTGACATTAAAAATTCGCCATGTTATAAAAACTGACCTGCTTTTTTGGAGTTGGGTTGGGGGATGTGTAAGAACACAGAGTTTTATAATCTAGGGCTCACTATCTCTTCCTCATAGAAATTCTCTCTCCCTTTCTCCCTCCCTTCTCACTCCCTCCCTTCCTCATTCCTCTTTTCCCTCTCCCTTCCTCCTCTCTCTTTTCTCTAATCCTCAGAGAGACATCTACAGAGATTGAAATAAACCCTGAGAAATAACACTTCTTATGAACCTCAGTTAAGGATAAACCGCCTCCTCATTGTTAAGGAGATCATAGTGCAACAGAGGAAACAATACATAAACATAGAAAACTTTAGATAATAATGAAAAATTCAAATGGCAAGTTAGAACAAAAGAAAAGATTCCAAGGCATTGCAAATTAAATAACTAATAATTCTCATAATTGCTAGAGGAATTTTAAGGCAGGAAAGGTCACACTGGGCAGGAAATTCTAAAACTTATTTTTAGTTAATTATTTTACAGTTTAGAAATTTTAATTGGAAGAATATTCCATACACTTAGTCTAATACTTCGTGATGTGTCTTGTTCATCTCCAAGTGCTCTGTTGTCAGGAGCAATGGAAAGTAGCTGAAAGGACTTTGTCCTCTGAATTAGCCCATGCCCACATTATTCATCCACATACTCAGCAAATGATAAATGATTCTGCCCGTTTTCATGGACAGAGTGGGGAGAGGGGGTCCAAGGCACACAATTCACCTAAGGCATCAAGCACTGGATGTCTAACAATAGTAAACAGGAGAGTGTGTAGGATTTGTCAGAGGAAAATTATCAAATAAACTTGTGGTATTATTGTTGTATTGTTCAACACAGTCCAGTTCAAATTATCTAAAGATTTAAACAATGCTTTCGTAGCACTCTATTTTTTGCAGTTCCCTCATTAGAGAAAAGCTTATTAATCATGCTCATTAATCCAACAATGCCTGTGTCAGGCAGCAGGTGTGCAGATACACAAGACAATCTCTTCCTTAGGGGAGTCGGCCGCACAGCTTTCCAAGATGGTGACAAAAGAGTGTGATAGTGCCTGGAAGGAGGAAGCAGTAGTGTCACGCAGCAGACAGAGAGCAGAGGGCCAGGCAGGAATGGATGGTTTCCAGGAGGAGCTGAGCGTGGAGCATGGACCCGGCACGAAGGAGGAGGAAATAGGAAGCCAAGGACCTTTGGAAGGGCGTTGCAGAGGAAGAAGCGCTGTGTCCTGGGGCCAAGACAGGGCGTAGCCACCTGGCCTGAAAACACAAGAGGAGCCCTGGGACTGGCGAAACCAACCTTGACTAGTGCCCAAAGCAAGGGCTATTCCCAAAAAGTCAGAGAGACTCTTAAGGCAAGACATGCATCTTGCTCTTCAAAAGCTTATTCCGTGTTTTTTTTTAATAAGTCTTCCCTGGAGTGCTTTGCATCAAAGGCTTGGTTGCCAGCCTATAGCACTACTAGGCCTGAGCAAACCTTGAGGAGACAGTGCCTCGGTCACTGGGAGTGTGTCCTTGAAAAGGGGATACTGGCAACCCAGTCGCACTGTTTCTCTCTCTTTCATCTTCCTGGCTGCCATGAGGTGAGCATCCCTCTATTACCCATTCCATGCTGTGCTTCCTACCAGGCCACCACAAGCCCAGAGGCAACAAGGCTGAGCAACCATGGACTGAAACCCCAGAAGCCATGAACTAAAACAAACCTTTCTTCCTTAAAAGTTGATCATCTAGTGTATTTTGCTACAGCAATGAAAAGCTAGCTCAGTTTACAATACAATTTTTGAGTAAGACTTTACACACATGTCAGGCATATGATCTATATACACAAGTGGAATTAATAATACAGCGTTGCATCCTTTCAAAATATTTACTGAATGTGTAATATACTCCACTCACTGATTAATTACTAATTATACTGCAATAAATAATATGAAATCCATGCCTTTTTAGTGAAGGGGTAACCGGTTAACCAAAAAGTAACAAATCATCATCAGTCAGTAATAAGGACCGTGAAGAAAGTCAAAACAATAATAATGACTAAATGGTATTGATTACTATGTATGCAGTGCACATGGAGAACTTTCTCATTGCACTCTCCATAGTGAAGGCCGTGGTCAGTGTGTGGCCTGGATTCGCACTCTGGACCGACAGTATCATTCTCAGAGCTGCCTGGAGTCCTGCTGGCTTGGATCCTCTCGAGGACTGGAGTAGTTGGCTACACCCTACATAACACGTCCCATTCATCAATGCCTTGAAGGCAGCCTTTCTCTCAACTAGGATTTGCCATGTATTTGTGTCAGGCACAGTGCTAGGCAGAGGAGGGCAGTAATGAACAGGACCGGCAGAGTCTTGCCCCACTAGGAGCTTAGAGTCCTTGAAGAGACTAGACGAGAAGTCAGACATAAGACCTGCTGATGGTGAGTGGTTCAGTGACACAAACAAAGCAAGCTGGAGTGGGTGGAGAGCTGTGTGTCAAATGTTTTGGTCTTTGGACCCACCGGCATCTTAACACATTAATGAGGACTCTCAAGGACTAACCTAATAGTATCGTAGCTACCAAAATTTACTATATTAGAAATTTAACTGGAAAAACAAAAATAACCATTTAATGATTCATTTAAAAATGATTACACATGAATTACATTTTTACATGAATATATATATCATACCTATGACAAATAAATACTTTCCAAAATAAAATTGGTTGAGAAGAGTTTTTATGTTTTGCAAATGTCTTCAATGTCTAATAGAAGCCAGTTACACTCCCATATCCTCTATTGAATGCTTCTGCATTCAATCTGTTGTGTTAGGTTGTTTGTGTTGAAATATGTGAAGAAAATGTCACCTTATGTAAAGATGCAGTTAGGAAAGAAAGCATCATAAATGGCATTTTCAGAGAAGTGTGGATACTCTTTACTATACAACAAAATTTAGCTTTAAGTGTCTTAGAGCTTAGGGTGAAGGTAGGATCTGAAAACACGTCAATGAACATATTGTGTTCCTCTGCTTTAAAACTTGCCAGTTATAGTCCCTATTGTGGGGGGGGCATCATTTATTCATTGAGGGCCTGAGTAGAACCAGGTAAAGGAGGGGAGTGTTTATCTTTCCACCTGGCTCCTTCAGCTGGGAGGTCCTTTTCTGGCTAGGGAACTGAGCACTATTGATTCTCTTGAGCTTCAGACCTTCAGCCTCTGATGGGACCACATTGGGGCCTTTCCGGGGTCTCCACCTTGGGATGGCAGATCTTAGAATCCCAAGTCTCTGTAATTGCATGAACTAATGAGCTAATTGTCTTTTTGTTTCTCTCCCTCTCTCCACACACACATACACAGCCACGCCTTGTGGAACAACGGGGATACAAGGATATATCTGATTACTACATTATTAGGTGAAGTCTTCATAGTGCAAAAGTCTGAGTGTGCTTACGAAAACTTCGACAGTTTAGATCAGCCACTCAGTGTGATCTCTTGATGCAGCAGCCACAGATGCATGAGCATCAGATGTATGAGCATCACACACTGCATGTAACTGAATGTGCCATATCACTGGCAGTGTGGTGGGTTTATTTCCGCCAGCATTACCACATATACGTGAGTTGGGCATTGTGCTAATACCCTTTGACAGCTACGATGTCACAGGGTGATATAAAATTTTCACTTCCATTATAATTTTATGGGCCACCTTCATATATACATCTATCATTGCCTGAAATATAATTATATGGTATAGGGCTCTATCATCATACATGCACTATATATACATATATCTATGTATGTGTATATATCTCCTATTGGTTCTGTTTCTTCTCTTGAAAACCTTGATAAGTAAAGATTTCTTTTGTGTTCCATACAGCATCATTTTGGAACATTAAAATTGATCATTTAAAAAAATTGATCATTTAGCATGTTTATTCACTGAGATATGCAGATCTTGCAAATAGTGACAAGCTTCATTATAGAAATTTTTAAAAGATCACATTCGTTAATTCCATCACAAATCATATCAGAAATGTCTTTTGGCACTAGGACAGCAAAATACAAGTTTTCCAAAATCAATTTTATTTTATTTATTTATTTTTTCCAAAATCAATTTTAGTTTGAAAGCTCAAATTTCTTTTCCATCAACAAACGCTGTCTGTGGTTTTTTTTCCAAGTGACAGTTGTGCATCATTCAGTTCCAGTACAATAGTCGCCAAATCTAAATCCAAAGAAAGGTGGTTTATCTGTGGATTGTTCTTTAAATAAGCACATTGTTCTCAGAAAAGAAAATGGCTACTTCAGCTGGCAACTCACACAGCCTAACAAGTGATTTTTTTTTTCTGAGAAAAAACTGTTCTTTTGTGATGTAGGTACACTTTTATTTCATCTTGGAGTGGTGAAAAAGTGTGTGTTGAGTCCAGACGTAATGAAATTAATTTCTGCTGTCTCAGCACAAACAGTCTTAGTACAGCGGTTCTCTGGCCCTGAGCATGTTGTGATGAAGAACAAGGAATGCTACGAACACCAGCAGTTTGATGACACCCTCCCCTTTAGTTCAGACATCCCTAAGTGTGTGCCGTCATCTCTCCGGTACCATCAGGACAAACTGGAAAAGGCACATGTCTTGGCATCACTTTGAAAAGAGTGTGACTTCATGGAAAAAATACTTCTGACCTCACAGACCCTTTGCAAAGGTCTTGGGAGTCCCCTGGGGTGAGCGAATCTCACTTTGAGAAGCACCGTCAAAGCCGAGACTCGGAGGGACGGAAGCCGACAGACAGAAGGAAGAAGATGGTTATTGACTAAAGGCAAGTGAGCTTTCAGCAGTAAAAATTCATGACGGATATCCTGACAGAAAGGAAGAGCAAGGTGAATTCAGAAGTGTATCAACTCGGGGCAATCTCTGCAGAAGCAAATAGCCAGGCACTTCAATGACTCTGACAGTATCACTAAAATTCAGCACAGTACCATAAGCATTGTTCACAAAGTTGTCCTTGAGTCATTAAAATAAGTTAAAAAAATCAAATGTATTATGACTAAGAAGCCGAGGAAGGGAAAGATTCCTCTTAGGAAGAATTCCTTAGAAAGTTCCATAGCAGTAATTTGAATTTACAAATTGCTTTGGGGTTTTATTTGGATATTTACTTGTTTGGACTAGCTCATATCAGATAATGGATAAACAAAGACTCTTAGTAATTAAACAAAAGCCCATGAAACTTGGTAGGATTACTTGTCCCACTTTATCACTGGGCAGTAGGGCTGAGTGCAAATAACGAGGTACCTGAGGATATGACTGAATCTAAAAATGACTCAGGTTGTGATAATGTGAAATAGATATTTGGTCTTTGTCCCATTTTCTTGACATGTAACCACTAAAAATCTTCCAATCTCTGGCGTGAGTGGAGTGTTAATGACATGCCTGGGATCCAGAGGTCCCCAGGTAACTTCAGGATGGGGAGTGTCACCAGAAAGATCCAGGCAGGATTACAGAGTTGGGACTTGCAGCTCCAATCCAATTCTCCTTCCCGTCTTCCTCCCCCCTCTGGGGAGGGGAGCTGGATGAAGATTAAGTTGATTGCCAATGGCCAATGACATGATCAGCTGTGGCTATTGAGTGAAATCACCGTAAAGGCCCAAAAGGACTGGGGTGGAACTTCTGGATGACTGACGACATGGAGGCTCCTGGAGGGTGGGACAGCAGGAGAAAGCATGGATGTTCCACATGGCTTTCTCCCTGCTTCACCCGAAGCATCGCTGCCATCTGGCTTGTCTGGTTCTTCGTCTGTAGCCTTCATAATACATGTTACGATAAATGGTTAAGTAGGGAAAGTGTTTCCCTGAGTTCTGTGAGCTGCTCTAGCAAAAGGATTTAACTCAAGGAGTAGGTAGTGGGAAGGCTGGTGATAGCCGCTGGGCAGCAGGCAAGGACAGCCTACTGCGTGACTCCTGTCTGAAGTGGGGGTGGGCTTGTGGGTCTGAACCCTTAACTTGTGGGATCTGGTGCTATCTCCAGGTGGAGAGAATTTAGTTGAATTAGTTGCTGTCCCCAGAGAATTGGCTGCAAGTCGGGACAAACTCAGACACATCTTGGTGACAAAGGTAAAGTATTCAGCAGTCTGTTGATAATTGTAAGAGAAGAAAAAACACTATTTTTTTCTTATCATATCTACCACTCTCACAACACCTCTTCACGATGCCCAGAAGACCACCCTGTGCCACTTGTGAAAAGAAGAAAGTGCAACATCTCCTAGACCGTGAAAGCCTGCAGGAGAGACCAGACAAGGTGGGCAGTAAGGGACTGTGGGGGTAAACTCTGCTGGTTAGCCACTCCGAACTGAGCTGGTTGCATTGGAAAAGAGCTGCTGATTTGTCACATCTAAATAACACAGTGAGGTTTGTTTCTTCGCTAGAGCTGCGTTGTTAGGCGACCTAAGAGCAGGTGGCTCTGCGATGAGATGCATAAGAACACAGCTTCAATTACATCACCTCTTACCTCTCTGGAAGGGAAGTGAGAGCAGCCATCCAACACTCAAGACAAGGCGTCTCAATTCGCTTGCCCTTTCTCTTAGAGAAACATGAAATCCAAGGCAGTGAAGTGAATTCTACAGAGAGAGGGTGTCTGGTAACCGTGAGTGGATAATTAGGTTGTGCTGAAAGCAGTGCTTAGGTTTGTATCTGGAAATTGCCTCCGAGGGTTACATAGAGACAGAAATGGGGTAGCAAAATATCCCAAGACCTGGAGAAGAGAGCCTAGAGATCCAACAGGGCCGTGGTACTCTTCACTGGATGCCTCAACGTCTATCCTAACCAGAGGTGATTAAACAACTTCCCTCATGTCAATTATCTGGATTTATCAAGTTAAAACATTTCCACTTATCCAGATCAATGAAGCCAGAACTTCGGGAGATTTGACTTGTGTTCTCTGCATAATTACCTCAACTTTCTCCTCATAATTTCTGTGTAAACATAATTTGCAAGTTTCCATTTGAAGAGCTCATTACATCTAAGTCCCACATCGATTCATTTCCTCCCCTCCCCGTTCTGTCCACTCACCGCCATCACTTTCCCCAACGCCATCACACACTTACTCAAACACTGTCTTCTATCACCGAGTTCAAAAGACTGTTTAAGGTCATTGTCACAAACTCAGAAGAAAGCACTCGATTTTCTAATCTCGGAGCTCGAGTTGGATCCAGGCAATGCTGGCAAGTCCTGCAGGGAACTCTGAGGTCGTGCTGTTTACTGTGTGCTCCCAGAGCAGCAGCACTGGCATCTTGAGAAAACTGGCTAAAATGCAGGCTCTTACCGCCTCCCATGCACTGAAGAAAATCTGCAGTTCTACACGATTCCAGGTGAGTCTTAGTGCAGCGCCCTTGGAGAAGGCCTGCCCCACTAGGGCTGCTTCGAAGTCAGAAACCACCCAGTCCCAGCTCCACCATGCAGGGCTGTGTGCTGCTCACCCACCCAGAGTAGCTCCTGAACTTGCTCTTCAATCACCTGAGCCACTGAAGAAACTTTCTAAAGATCTGGATTATTGGGCCCCCATCCCTGGGATTGTGATTCGAAGTTTCTGAAATGCTCATGGGTTTGAGCACAAGTGGAGTAGAGCTCTATGTTCCCCAAGTTCAAAGACATTTATATTCAAGCATAGTTCAGACACAGGATAGCCATGTGGCCTTCGGGACATCCCTCAACGGCTGCCAGTCCCAGCTGCTTCCTCCTCAAATCAGAAATAATATAGGAGCTGAGAAGATTAAACAAATAATGTGAATTACTTAGCACATAAACCAAAAGTGTTTTACGACCTTTCCAGTCTTCCTCTCATTTCCATGAACTCTCACCGCTCTTCCCTCCCTGCTCTGCATGCCCAACACCCTGGGAAGGCTGTTCCCTCTTAGAGCGCCCACCTGATGCCCCAGGTCTGGAACGTTCCAACAAGAAGTGCTTCCCTTTCGCCAAATCCTCAGGTTTCCTCGGCAGTCAGGAGGTCAGACAGACCTCAGCTGATTACCCCCACAAGCTCACAGATGGCCTCAGCCACCAGATCCCAAGCCTGGCCTGTGATTTCCTGGAAGATTTCACACCGATTAACATCATATACCCTCACTGCTTACTGTCTCCGTCAGAAGCCTCTGGGGTGGTCAGGAGAAGGCAAGCTTCACGAGGGCAACAGCTTGGTGCTTTTTTCATTCTTGTACCCCTAATGCTGGGAATAGTGTCTGCAACATCACAGTACTTCTACAATCACTTGCATTATGTCTCGTCTCTAGATGTCCCCTCAAAGCCTCACTGGGTCATAGGTGGGGCTTTTCGGAAGTGGCTGGATCTAGGGTGTGTGCTGCTGGGATTAAGGGTGTGGTTTTGAGGTTGATTCACAGTGGGATGCTAGAATTAAGGGTGTGCCTGCTACCCACCCCAAGAGTGGGTAGTCTGGATAAAATATAAGGGACAGAAAGAGATGTAGTCATGCCTTGTTTGTCACTAGTTGCTGACTTGTAGCTTGGTGCCTTCTGCCTTCTGCCCAGCATGTGCTGTTTCTCCCCTGTGATGCCCTTCTGCCTGCCATCCTGCCTTGGAGTCAACCTTTTATGAATTTAAACCTCCATAAACTGTGAACCAACATAACCCTTACCTCCTTTAACGTTGAGTGTCGGGCATTTTGTCTCAGCAATGAGAAAAGTGACTAAGACAATTTGTTAAATGAATGAGAGAATAACGAATAAATAAATACCATTTTATCTCTCTCTCTCTCATCTATTTCTGTTTTAGGCGCTGAGCATGCTGGGCAAGTAGGCAAATATTCTCCCACTGACCCCACCCCAGCCCCTAGTTGTTTCTTGTTCTGATGGCTTTTGCCGTAAAACAAACTAATTTTGTCTTGGAAAATAAAGAAATCTCTGATAGTTCCCCAGCGTCTTCCAAATTAACTTCATATAGAATAAACCTTTCTGTTTATTAATATAAATTAGCTATATGGCCAGGATGTGTATTTTTCTCTAATTCCTCTTCTGTAATTACAAAAATGGGTTGGATTCATTGGTAAAAGACTCAATCCATGAAGTACAGTGCACAAAATATAAAAGTTGTCACTATTTACAACTCCTTTCTTTCCCTTTCCGTTCCCAGAAAAAAGAAAGGCAAGCAAATTAGGGCAATCCTAATATAACTTTTTCTCTGAAATTATGCATAGAGAGGTAAGTATATACCTATTGATCTTATTATTTTATATAAATGAGATCATAATACACTTATTATTCTGCAAACTTTTCATTCAGAAATATGCCTTTTACATGGAAGTTTTCTGCTTGACTCTCCCTTATTCTCTTTATGGGCTGCACAGAAGATATACTTTATTAAAATGTTTTTCTCTTAATAGGTACTTAGGTAGCTTCTAATCCCTCTTGATTATCAGGTTGCTATGAATAACCTTCTGCCCACGTATGTGGTCTTGTAAAAGAATTTCTTTAGAAAGCATGATTACAATAGGATTAATGCAACCACATTGGTCTACATTGGGCTTACAAGTTTTCACTCCCAGCTCTGGTATGTAAAATGACTGTTTCCCATACACTAACTAAAGCCACGTGCTACTTAGCTCTTGAACTTTGCCAAACTCATTCCTATAAATATCTTCTGGATGCAATGAGTCAATTTCCAGTGACGTCAATATCCTTTTTACTTTATTATCCATTTGTATTTTTCTGCTATATATTTCTCATTTATTTACTCATTTTTTTTCTATTGGATTGTCTTTTTTTAACAGTATTATTTTATTTTATTTTACTTATTATTTATATATTTTATGTATAGCTCCTTTTATTCTCTCAGATATTATGGATATTTTCTTAGGCTGCTACACATCTTTTAATTTCATTTATGAATGTCTTTCACTGTAATAAGTTTGTACCATCGTCAAATCTGTCTTTTATAACATCTACACTTTAGTCTTACTGAGAGTTACTTCCAAACTCAAGGTTATAAAAATGTCTTATATCCTTTTTGATGCTCTTTCATTTTTAGGTATAATGCCTTTTGAAGGTCTCTGTGAAATCTCCTACATATACATTTTTAAATAAAACAAAATTCTTCATTTCTTATCACCAACCTATACATGTCTTTAAATGTGAAAGAGTGAAGGTGATGTTGGCTCATTTGCACATGTCCTGGGTACCACTTCCAACCGCCTTTCTGGGGCTTGTGACTTAGCAATCGATTAACATCATCCTCCGCCAGTGCACATTCTTCTAAAGGAATGAATTCTGATCTCAAGCAAGTGGCGCCCCTTTCCATCTAGGCACGCCTTCCCCTCACTTCTGCCGCATGCAGGAAGCCCCAGGGACAGATGACTACAGTCAAGGTGCTTGGAAGAAGTAAAAACAATTCTGCATGAACAACAACCCTCTTCTTAACCCTGGTCCACACCTATTGGAGTAAGAAATGGCTTAAGTGGAATACATTCCAAGACCAATTAGTGCCTCTTCGTGGCTGCTGACTCAGCAGCATGGAAATAGTTGGTCTCGCAGTCCAGGATCTTATTTCTTGCTTGGTGTCTCTAAGCGCATATAAAAGCTGATGTTGGAGCCGCCTCCAGCAGAGGTTTCGTGGGCTTGCCTGGATGGAGATGAATCCCACCACCCCCGTAAGCACCCAGGGCCGGCCTGAGCCTGCCTCATTGACGTGGGGCCAGTGCACATTTGTCTGATTTGGATCAGGTATTGAACACAAGAAATCGAGGCAGGTAAATTCAACTTTGCATGCGTGTATGTGTTTTTACCGAGGTTTACGATAATGCAGTGGCTTCAAATTTTAAAAAGGAAAAAAAAGGAGAAAGGCCACAGAATAAGTTTTTCTTTGTGGAGAGAGAGGAGGCTGCACAAAATAACAAAAAAGAACAGATAAGACTGTTCTGGGCTAAGAAGTATAAAACTAAAGGATAATAAAATTGAGGTGATGTAATGTAAAGACTTGCATTACCCGGCTTGAGTTGTACACCCATCATTGCCGGTGGCTGGAGATTACTTCCCGGCCTGCTGCAGGCTGCTAACAGACCAGCGCCTGGGCTGCAGGTGCATCGTTCTGCCTTTAGGGGTGCGCCAGACCGGGCAGCTATCCTCCTGCAGGGTCTTGAAGCTTTGGCCTTTCCCCTCCTGTCAGTGGGATTAAAGCTAATCAAGACTTCCTATCACCCAAAAGGTGTTCGGGGACTTTGCAAATTCTCCGCTCTCACTCTCCCGTGACCTAGTTCAGATCTGGCTCATCCTGAAAATAAAATGCTGATGTTTTCTTTTCCTGAAGAACAATGTCACATTAGTCAACTTAAAAAGACTTGCTCACAGCACAAATTGTCTGTACAACTCATTCTGCCCCTTAATTATATTCCACCTTGTTTTATTATTTAAAGTCATCAGACAAGCTAAGTGTTTATAGAGGTTGAAAATGCAGGAGTGGGAAGTGGATTTAAAAATGGAGCTGACACTCTGGTCTAATAGTCTGGAGCACCGCAGGGTGGAGAGGGGGCTTGCGGGTGGGCAGGAGTGGGAAATGAACTTTCTCCTCCCACTCCCCAAGACAACGCTGGGAGAAAGGGGTTTCTGGGTCAGGAGGAAAGAGAGCTAAATCTGTCAAGACTGTGAAGAACGTAGCCTCTCACACATCTTGTGATGATGTTCTATGGAACTGAATGAGGACAAGGACTCGGGGTTCGCAGCTCAGCCTTTCCCATCCACTAGTCAACCTACTTCCCGAATCAGGGGTGCTGATACCACCACGGCCGAGTCCTTGGCATGGAGGGACAGAGTATGGTGGACCTCATGAGTGTGAGGAGCCCCCTGTGACTTCTCTACCTCTGACCCCACACTCACAAAGTCATGATCCCACCTTCAAGTGTAGAGAATGTGCCCCACTTCGTGGGGAGCCAAGCTCCCATCTGAGCTCTCTGCCCTGTTTCCTGCTCTGTCGGCTTCCTCATATCACCAGCCTCCATCAGCCTCTTAACTACTCAGTCTTCCCTGGCTCTTTTCTTCAATACTTAATACTGTCTATCACAATTCACAAGTCCTTGAATCACAAGTCCCACTGTAGCTGAAGCACATACCTCTTCTTCCCTCTACAGTCCAACTTATTATAGACTCATGCACACTTTCCCTTATGCTCCCTTCCATTTTGATGAAGCCATATCTAAAATTATACCCCAAACCACTAGCACTTTTTGCATAATACGTCGGCTGTTTTGTTTTTCACAGTTGTCTATATTTGTGATCTGTACTTGTTATTTTCTTTTTGAAACAATTGCTAAAAAATCTTGTTGCAATGATAGTAAATGCTTGTAGTCGTTAGGCCATCACTACAGAAATAATTATTCAAATCAATGTTAAAATCTTTAAACTCTTGTTTTAAAAAATTGATTGTATCAGACAAGCTCCTAAATATCCCAAAGTAGCATTGATTAAGGCAGTTTCAGGTTAATCTCTCTGCCAAAACATTGCTCTTTGGCTCTAAATAAGTAATTAAGAGAGCGCTTTGGATTATGGAAGGGTCTGTAAGTACTCTAAGCTGAAATCATTCTGTTTTCCTGGAGACTCATTTTAGAGAAAAGAGTCTCATTGACTTAGGCCACTTATGGTGGCCCTCGAAACTCTGTGTGCTTTCCAGAACTTTCCTGAACATGACAGTGAGTCCACTGCACACCCCAGCAGTCCCACACAGAGCTCTCAACACTACCCCACACTCCAGATGCCCGTACACACACAGACACACACACACACACACACACACACACACACACACACACACTTCACCAAGTATCATGTTGTCTTCTGCATTTTACTGAAAATAACTATTGCACCAGCGGGCTAGCTAGTAAGAACGTCACCACTGCCTTTGCCCTGTTGGCGTGATTCATAAAACAAACGTGTTGACTGTCTACAGTGTTCTGAGCTCAGTTTGAAGAGGTAGGAATACATCAATCAATAAGAGCAAGAAGATTCTTAATCTTCTGGAATTTATGGTCTGGCAGGGGGCTGGAGACAAAATAGAAAATGTAAAGAAAAATACAGCAAAGTTAAGTAATAATGGTGAAAATGAAACAAGTCATGTGTCGCAGAATGACTGGGTGCTCTGGGATCGGGAGATTGTGGACACGGACTGTGAAGATGTGGAAAGGAGCTTCCATGTGC
Source organism: Hystrix cristata (assembly GCA_004026905.1). NCBI lineage: Eukaryota > Metazoa > Chordata > Mammalia > Rodentia > Hystricidae > Hystrix > Hystrix cristata. The sequence goes on from PVJO010011140.1 coordinate 53,298, forward strand.
ACATGCAGGGAAAAGCTTGCACACAGAGGAGACGCCTGTGCAGAGGCCCTGGTGTGAGCACGAGCCACAGAGGAAGAGCAGAGAAAGTTCCCGTGAGCCTGGAGTGGAGCCAGCGATGGGCACATTATGTGTGTGTTCCAAATTCATAGACTATCAATGACAGTAGACAAAGTAGCAGCGATGGTAGGAATTGCTCACCTATACTAAGCACCCTTTATTTATTTTTTTAATTTACCAAGAACATGTATTGGTACATTCATCATCGGTACATTTAACATTCATCGTAGTTAATTTGTACCTGTACATGATACATCTTGGTTAACCCCCCTTCCCCTCCCCTTCCCTTCCCTACTTACAGTAGCTTTATTTACATTTTTCCCCCTTTTCCCTTTCTTTTCTTCTGAGCAACTTTAAAGGTAATAATGGTACTATGGTCATCTAACTATTGATCTAAGGAAATGGGATTAAACAATCTGCCCAAGATCACCCCCTTCTCAAGTGTGAGCTGTAGGTTTGAAAAGCAGATCATCTGAATCCCATGCTCATGTTGTTACTGCACTCTACCAAGATGCCTTTCAGGTGCTAATTTGTCAGTCTTCATCACATTGCTGGTTATTTAAAACCAGAGGACTGACGGGGTTTATTTATTAAAGGGTAGACTAACCAAAAAAAAAAAAAAAAAAAAAAAAAAAAAAAAAAAAAAAAAAAAAAAAAAAAAAAAAAAAAAAAAAAAAGCCTCCCAAACCAAAGGTGCTCTGGAACCTGACTCTGTAATACAAGGACACTTAGCAAAAGAGAAGAAAAATCTTCCATGGAATTAAAGCCAAGCTTCTGAAAAGCTAGAATGGAGCCCATGAGAATTTGGGGCCAAGAAAAGAGCAGCTCAGGAAGGTCGTAATCAACTATTTCAAGTAAGATGGGAACCAGAAAGTGAGCGATGGGTTGAGTGACTCTTGATTCAATACTAAACTTGATTCAAACTGTTTCGGTGGCGTAGGCAGCTATTTCAGGATGTGAAGGAGAGTGAGGCCCAGAAACACGATGGGGAAGAGGGTTTTGCCAGTGTGGACGACCACCGGACCAGGTAAGACAGATCACAGGACCATTTGGGTGGCACCCGGGTCCTTCTACGCACCCGCTCTTTAGGTGGTGTTCCTTTTGTCTTTATTATTTAGTCATCAGTTGCTATACAACCCTAGATTTAGCGTTGTGAAATGATAATAGTTTATTGTCTCTCGTGGTGTCCTTGGGTCAGGAAATCGGGAATGACTTGATTGAGGGTTTCTGCCAGGTGCCTTTCACAAGGCTGTGAACAGATGTGGCTGGGGCTGCAGGGGATGAAAGTTTGGCAGGGCAGAATCAAACGGTTCCACTATACGTGGGGTTCTCTCTGGGATAGGGATGGTTAATTGTGCTTGCCACAAATAACAGAGCCGGAAACTGCTGTGCTGTGCATGCCCCAACCCTGACAGCCGCACTCCGTTGGGCTGCTTTAGCCTATTGGACCCACAGCCTGGCTTATTCGCTACAGGGAGAGATTATGTGGGGCAGGGATGTCGGGACTTGAAGATCACTAGGGATCATCTAATGCCTTATTTGGACTACCGTGTCTCACTGTACCACCTCTGATTTGATTCGGGATCACATGGACCTAAATGAACACGCTGTACTCAGCAACCCAGGCCCTCCTGCAGCTGGGAAGCGAGGTACCATGTTACTAAGTGGGGATTTTAGCAAACTGTGAGAGAAGATTTGGCCAACACAAGCCTGTTTATCTTTGACCTTCACCTTCTCCCTTTACCTTATCTGACACAGTGGGACAGCAGCTTCCCCAAAAGATCTGCCCTTTTCCTGGTGAATAAAGATTCCTTATTCAAGACTTAGCATGTGGATGCCTCTTCCAGTATGTCTTCCGGACAAATATGCCCATTTCCCCTACTTGTTCTCATGCTTATTTGCATTTGGTAAAGGTGCTTATTGCAACATTTTTATTTCCACTTTTTGAAGTTCTATCTTCCATTATTAGACTATAAAATCTCTGAAGGTAAGGACAGTATCTTATTTGTCTCCATTCCCACATAAAGCACTCCATAAAAATCTGTTGACTGTAGAAGTAGTTCTACCTCATATCAACCAAGTAGACAGCCGAGGGTTAACACAGTCCATCCCCAGAAAGGCCGATCCATCCCTAGAAAAGCCTACCAAGGGCTCGTTATGAAGGACAATGCTCAGTAATGAAGTCTTCTTGCATATCTTTGGTAATAATCATCATAGAGGGAGAAAATGAGCATGTCTCTGTAATATTTATATTTCCTAGCAGCAAAGACATTCTCTTCCGTAATTCTGCCTGTAAAAGCAGCAAGGAAGCCAAGAACATACAAGTTCTCCATGGTAACTGGGTCACAGCAGCAGGCAGCTTGGCCAGGTCTCCAGACAAACGGAACGTGTGGATGCGAGCTGCCAGCAGTGGACTGGTGCAGGCTGGTGGAGCGTGCACTGAACAGGGACCCTGAGCGGCAGCCCTGTGCCTGGGCGCCATCTCTGCTGGGCATGGAAGCAGGATTCCGCAGCATCTGTCTGTCTCAGGACCTCCAAGTGCCGCGCTGACGTCTCAGTCTCCTCCAGCCAACAGGCCACTGAGTGAATCAACAGTTTCCGCACGTATTTTAAAAGATGATTTTAGGCTATGAACATTAACTCAAGAAGGAGATTCTACCCCAAACACGAGGGAGTTCTTTCCATGTGTCCTTAGGCTCTCCAATCATTACTCTCGACTGCGAGCCAAAGCTCTCGCTCCCTTCACTAGGGCTGGAAGAGGAGCCATGTGAAGTGTCTGGTGAGAGGGAACAGCTGTTAATGCAAAGCAATGAAAACCTCCCATTCGGAGCAGTCAGCCCTCCACCAAGGACAAGTGGTGCCCAGCAGCAGCAGCCAAGTGACTGACCTCTGGCCGGGCCATTCCCAGGGCAGGATCCCCAGTCAGCACACAGCTCTGTGAAAATGGGCCAAAATGTTTTTGTGAATTCAGGAGAATTCACACAAAGCAGGAAAATCAATTGAAAGCCCTGGAGCAACTGCAGAGACGGAAGCTGTCTCGTCAGGGTAGTTGCTTCTTGGAGCGATGGAGAGCTCTGGCCTGAAGTGAGGCAGCCTCCTCCTAGGTGGTGTGATGTTTGAGGAATGATCATTAAAGCAACCTCATTGGGTCAGTGATACAACTCTCTCCCTATGGGAAGATTTGGGGTGGGCTCAAAAACATGACAAGCAGATATTGGGCTTGTGACAGATTTGGGACAGATTTGGGCTCATGACAAGCAGATTTCATAGTGAGGTAGATGCTTTTCTGCCATCTCAAAGTGAAGATTTATAATCTGTAATGGCATTAAGAGATGACTGGGCCAGGGACTCCCAAAGCTCTGCGGAAGGAGAAATCCAAAGAGCACCTTGCATTTGGAGAAAACCCACAGACACCGCTGCAACCCGAGGCCAATTAACCAATGGGAGCCCTTGGGCACTTGCCAGGCCTCAGATGTGTGGCTGAGTAGGCCCTAGACCAAGTGACAGGAAGGATGGAAAGCTGGACGACTTCAGGTGACAGGGAGGAGCCTCCTTGGTCTTGGCAGGGTGCGACTGACCTATATTTACCGGCAGGCAGGTCGAATGTGCAGCAGCAATCATAACCATAGAATCATAATCACAGAGTCAGAAGCGTTAGCAACGGAAAGACAGCGACTAGGTCAGGTAGCCCACCTTCTGCCTTTGCAGCTTTGCTCCCTAGAGTAAATTCCTTGGCCCAGTTTTTATCCTGTTTACAATTTTCAGTCAGAAGGCACCAGAGCAGAATGTATTTCAGAAGCTGCGATCAAGGAAAGATCATGGGAAGAGGACGTGGCCCTTTCTCAAAGGTGAGCACAAAGCCCCGGTATACAGGAAGCATCATGGTCAAACACCAGCCCGCCTGGGCCCCGTGGCCCACCCTGCTCAGCCCTAGCTTGCCCAGACATCCTCAAGAGCAAAATCCTGCATGCTCTGCATCAGCCCAGCATAGCCCCACCCATCCCTGGCTTGGAACGCCTCTATACTCAAAATCTCAGCCCCGTGGGAAGACACCAAGATTCTTCTGAGTGTAAAAGCAGCAAGTAGCCCCTAAGATCTGCTCCTGAACTGGTTGCTGCTCTGCTTGGTACATATGATGGGTCCCTTGTCTCGATCTCATATTATAATCTGCTCCTCAACAGGGCAAGTGCCACCCCAGGGCGCTGGCTTAACTTCTCCAGGCCTCTGCTCCAAAGTCCCGAATCGCAGGCACTAATGGGTAAAATGGATCATCACACCTGGCAGCTTGATTTTGTGGCCACCAGACTAAGAGGAATGTGCCACCTGAGTGCACAGTAAATGTCCCCGGGCTGAGTTCCAACCCCATCTGTCTTGGCTGACAGCTGCCGAGTCCCCTGCGCCTCCAGGACTGGAAACCCTGCTCCTGCCAGCCACGCTGCTTGTAGATCTCGCCCTGCTCCCTGGTGCTGCCTCGTTCTCCCCGGCTCTCTGCCTGGTCACTGGTTCCTGCCCGAGGTGCAGCAGAGCCCACAAGATGACAAGGTGAATTTTGGAGGGTTCTGTTTAGAGGGTCTCAGGCCAGCAGAAATCTCCAGAGCTGCAGAAAAGTTTGCTTCTCCCTTCCTCTGATTGCATTTTACTGAGTCACCAAGTTTAAAAATGAAACCAGTGTATTACCTAGAGTGATTCCAAATTTGCCATATGAAGGTAGCTCTAAAGAGCAAACTGGAGAAGTTCCCTCACTGCCTGCTATGCGCTTGGGCAGTACTGCATCACCCCCAAGTCCACACTTTGAAATCCTCAGCCTCATACACTGGATGTGACTGTTGGGAGCAGGCCCTGCCCCTGAAGTGAGGCTGTTAGGGTGACCCCGCATCCAGTCTGATTAGCACCCATATGAAGAGAGGGAATGAGGATGCAGATGCTTAAGGACACAGGCAGGCCAGGTGCGGACACAGCCGGAGGGCAGCCCCTGAGTGCCGAGGAGGAGGCTTCTGGGAAGACGAAGCCATCGTCACCTTGTTTTTGTACTTCCGGCTCCAGAGCTACAAGAAAATAAATTTCTGTTGTGTAAATCACCCCATCTGTGGATTTTGTCACAGCAGTACACACAGACTAATACACCTCCTTTCCTGTACCGGAGACAGCACTATGCAGCATCGTGCCACACACGGTGTGGATGTCATACCCACGGGAAACCTCCGTATCTCACATACGGCTATCTGTGTTCGCTCGAATGCACATTAGAAGTAGCAGATCAACACGCAGAACTTCTCATCCACATACCTTCACAACAGAGCGACACGAAGACAACTCATTCTGTGCGGCTCTGTGGAAATGCTCTGACCTCTCTTGGCCTCGGCTTTCTCATCTGTAAGATGGAGATTCTAAGAGTGCCCACCTAAAACACTTGCTATGAAAATGTATAGAAACTTTAGAAGTGTCTCCCCACACCAGGTGGTCATGTGCGCCACAACAACACTTTAGCCGGGGATGGATCACACAGTGAGAGCTGTCCCATGAGATTATACTGCACAGTGAATTTGTAATCACTGGCATTTGTTTAAGTATGATGTTTGCACAATGACAAAATCGCCTGGCAGAACACATTCCTATCATTAAGTGGCGCATGACTATACCAGTGATACATACACACACACACACACACACACACACACACACACTCATGCATGTTTTACCAGGCACATTACACCTTTAGGTGCATGCAAGCCTCAGAATCACACTCTTCAACCTTGGAAAGATCTTAGTCTCATACAGCTTTTCTTAATTTTTCAGCACTCAGCATTTTTAATGCAGTGTTATTAGTATGGATAGCAGTTTTTAAAATAGTTTGTCCACTAAATAAATTGCATTTACCTTCCCAATGTTTTTATTGAATATGTGTTTTTTGTACTGAAATTGTTATGATTTTATTCCAAAATCTGTCGATTTTCCATCTGGACTTCAATAAGCTTTGATGATTGTACTGGCGATGACTCACAGGCTCTCGTGGCTACTCTGTGGCACGTGGATCTCCAGGTCGAAGACCACAGAGGGAGCGTGACCCCTTGACTTTCTCAGGAGGCTGCTGAGCAACCGAATGACCTGCCTGGGATGACGCTGGAGGCTGAGTCCCCAGAGCCCTGTCCCCAGCTCCTGCATCCAGCCCCTGCTTGTTGCAGGCCCCTCCCACAAGCCCGACCGGTGCAGGTGCAGGGCAGACGCTGATGGAGCAGGGATCCCCCAGCAGAGCGGCCGCAGCTGTCCTTTTCCTTAGAACGAATGAGGCCTTCACACAGCAGGACAAGACTTCAGGTCGGTGGACAAGGCTCTCAGTCACGTGGGAGGCTGCCGGGGGCGAGGGGCGGGGGGCTGCCTTCTGCATCGGACACGGATTTGATTCTAAACTTAGAAATACTAAGATATGGCTAAGAGGAGAGGGCAAGTTGGGAGAGGGGTGCTCCCCTAACCTCCAACACGGGGAGGGAGTGAGAGAGGGAGGAGTCAAGATGGAAGCATGGCCGTGAGGAAGGATGAACACAAGGCCTTTCGAGGCGGCTTGGGATTTTTTTCTCAAGTGAAAGATGTGATCCCGGGGTGCAGAAAGACGGAGAGCAGAGACTGCTAGACTGGGGCCATCGCTAGCTTCAGTAAAGAGAATTGTCTATTGTTTTCCAACTGAATCGTATGCTGTCTTAGGTTACATAGAGTAATTCACTTGAAAATGTTTTTATTTACAGATGAGGAGTCTAAATTTAAATACTTCTTAAAGTTGTATATATTTATTTCTCCCATGATAGCAAACAGAATTATTTAATGAGGAGTTGTTTCATCCATTTTTAAACATGTGGAGGGCTTTCAAGGAAAGAAAGATATTCTCAGCTTAAACTCTGTTCTCCCATAAATTACACAAATTTAAAAATCATTTCTAAGTCCAAGTTAGGAAATGATTAAATAAAGTAATGTGAATAAAAATGCAGAGCACAGAGTGGCTGGCACACAGTAAGTGCTCAATTAGTGTGATGAATAGTGAGCAGGATGAAGAAAAGGAGAATTATGAGTTGAAAGACAAAAAGTGAAGAGACAGAGGGAAGACGCAAATTGTGCCCCAATGTAATTTGTTTCAAAATTCTTGTAATCTGTTTCAAAATTCCAAGTAGAGAATTTAAAAGTAACATTGGAAGAATGAGGTTCTTAAAAGCTAGAAACCAAAATATGTAACTCTTCATCACCTCTAAACTTCCTGGTACACCATAGTTTTACTGATCCCTCTATTCTCCATTTAGTGACTGTCACCCTTTTCAACAAAATGATACTGGTGCAGACTAGGAAAGTTATTGATGTTGCTTGTCTTTGCTCTTTTGTCTCTAAGGTTAATGGGTCTTGCATTGAATGCCCATTGGTTGCTCAAAGAGCCTGAATAAGAACAGCACCCACCAGTGCAGGGATAAAAAGAACATAATTTGGACTCAGTAGAAGAGCCAGTAATTATTTTAATTGAAAAACAGAAAGCTCATCAATTGACCGTGTATGAAAAATGTGGTTTTGTCTCAAGGAGCTTTGAGAGCACACAGAAACGACATACATGGAATTGGTTTGCGATGTGACTCTTGCAGAGATCTGTCCAGGCCAACCTGAGAATTAGCATCCAAGGAGTAACCATTTCTGTTCTGTGATTAAAATGAACACCCTCCCCAGTTCATGAC
>PVJO010011141.1:0-61077 GCA_004026905.1 Hystrix cristata
AAAGTCAGGGAAGAGGTCAAAAACGGAGATAGAATTTGGGAGCTCTTCAGTTAATAAATGGTCACTGAAGCCAGATGAAGTCACTAGGAGAAGATAAAGGAGCTAAGGCCCAGGCCCCGGGGTGTGAGCCAGCAGCGTGGCAGAGGCAGAGGAGCTGGCACAGAAGACTCACGAGGAGCAGCCGGGGAGTCTCGAGTGCAGGAAGCAGCATCCCTAGAGACGAAAGGCTTCAGGGAAGAAGAAGCGTTGCTCCGCTATCCGGAAGGAAGCTCAGGGGTTGAGCAGGAGCGGCTTTCACGTGGAGATGTGAGACTAAGCAGTAGCACACGCAAATGTAACCTTAACCTTGAGTAAGTCAGAGTTTAGGAAGGGCACGGCAAGGACAACTTTAGTCGCTTTCTCCCAGCTTTAGTGAGATAATTTTGTCCCACCTGTCTGGGTGAAATTTAGGCCACGCCTACAATTCTTCTGGTCACTCTCAGATAGTTACTTGAATGATCCCACAGCTCCAGGACTTTTCTTTCCCTTCTTGGCTTCAGGCCTGGGAGTACCCTTCGAACGGTGAGCACGAGCTGCCCTCTCTCCACTCAGGGTCTCCAGGCAGACAGGCCAACACACGGAACGGGCTGCAGGCAGGGGAAGCAGGTGTGTCTTATTTTTCTTTAGCCTCTCTCATTTCCTCTCTTGGTGCTCTCTTGCCGCTCTGACTTATCTTCAGCACCAGCTATCACATAATCTTACTGCCCTTGGGGTGGTTCTTGCCATGGAGGAAAATAGGTCTGATAACTTGGAGGGTTCCGGTTCCAGGGCACTTGTGCCTCAGGGAAGACAGAAGGAAGAGGAAAATGTTTAACACTATTTATTCCTTTAAAAATATTTATTGAGCTCCTGGCCTGAGTAGGTGCTGGGGAATCAAGTGAGGGACAAAAAGAAATGCGGTGCTCGGTATCATTGATGATTTCTGGGCGGGTTGCGCCAGTGGGTGCCAAATGTATGCAAGGGGCTGCGAGACAGTGTGAGGGAGTCCAGGAAAGCTTTCCTGAGGAAATGATACTGGGGCTGCTTGACAGGTGAGGAGAAGTTGGTTAGGAGGGAGTATGTGGTGGCAGCTGTGAGGTGGGAATGAATGAGCGAAGGCCCTGTGGTGGGAGGGAGAAAGAATGCAGAGACCGAAAAGCCAGAGCGGCAGAAGCTGGAATGACCAAGGGGGCCATAAAGTCCACGCAGCATCATAAAGGGACTATGCCTTTCCCCTATGGCCAACAAGAAGCCGCGGAAAGGATTGCAGCAAATTTAGAATGTAAGCAAAGGATGGTAGGAGGTAGGGTAGGTGCCCACTGATGTATGTGGAACAGACTAACACCAAAATCCAGGCTAGAGCTGAAGATGGCTTGGACCAAGGCCATAGTGCTGGGTGTGGCTCAGGAGTGGGAGTGCAGGAGAGGTGGGTCCCAAAGGGCCCAGGATTTCCACCTTGTAGACTTGTCAGTCGGTGATGGATGGTGAGGATAACTACTGATTCGTAGAACAGAAAGGGGCAGGAGACTGTAAGTAATGTGAAGAGCCTTCTGTTCTCCATGCTGTCCCTCAATAGAGCCTATTGTTAGGTATGTTGTCCTCCACAGGCTACCACTAGTACGAAAAGAATCACCAGTTTTATTAAGAAGACAGGAAGTTATAGAATATGGCATTCAGCTCTTCATTGCATGAAATGTGTAAACATTGTCAAAGCATGTTCACATGCAGTATTTTATTTTGTGATCCTCAACATTTAGTCACTTTTTCTACCCATCTTTATTTAAAGATCAGTACATTCACAATCTTGGTCCAATTGTGATGTGTATTTCTGGGCACATCATCAAAAACCTGCAGCTGCTAAATTCATTATGAAATCTTAGCCTCTCTGTGGTTTAAGGGAACATTAGCTCTCAGTTGCTACCAAATCATTTATTCTGCTGGGGGCCAAAAACCTAGCCAGAGGAAGAGCTGAGATTATAGTCAAATAAAACAAGTACATATTCCATTAATTTTCACCATCTCTGATAGCTACTATATTACTTTCATAGAGTTTTTAAAAAAACTGAATGGAAGATTTTGGATTCCCCTAATGTCACTCAGTGTGTCCCTGTTGTGCTAATGTGACAACCCGGTTCTGCTGCCGAGAGGACTCCAGGACTCAGCAAATGGCCCGTGGCTCAGTGTAGTGTGCACAGCAGTGCGTATGTGAGGCTCTGGTTCAGCCCCCAGCAACACAAAACAAAACGACACCAAAAAACAAAGAATAGACCATGAAGGCACGAGGAAGGGATGTTGAGCAGGGTAGTGGTGCCTGAAGAAATTAACAAACAAACTGAGCTTCACATACAAAAAAAATCAACCTCAAAGCTCCTAACATCACAGTGCTCTTCAAGATATATTTGGTTGCGTGCTGGGGTTGGGGATGTAACACCAACATGGAAAGGACGCCCTCCCTCTCCGCTGGGCCCAAGAGTCCAGCAGGTCACTGGGACTGGGGAGCAAATACCATCACACAAAGATTGGTGCTCACTGGCAGGGAAAGAAACCCTGGAGAAGGTGCTGGGAGACACTGTTAGGAAGTAAAGAAGGTGCCTTACAAAGAAGACATCATTTCAGAGATATCTGGAAGAGCGCCTATAATTTGATAGGCAGTCAAGAGCATTCCAGAAGAAGGGAATGTAAAGCATACAACGAACACAGAATTGCATAGTCAGGTGACGGCAGGACATGAGAGACCAAGTCTTAGGTCTTGCTAAAGAATGAAAGTGGGCACACGCCTGTAAACCCTGCACTCTGGGAGGCTGAGGCAGGAGGATCACAATTTTGAGTCCAGCCTGGGCAACTTAGTGAATTCCCAAGACTCTGTCTCAAAATATTTTTGAAAAGGGCTCAGTACACAGGCCCGAGTTTCAATCCCTACTACCATAAAAAAAAAAAAGAATGGAAGCAATCCACAGCAATGTATTCTATTTATGCTCAAGGCCTTTGCACATACTATAAGCTCATTTTGCTACTGTCATGCTGAGGAACAAATGACTTCAAAATCTCAGTGGTCTGCAACAACAAGGGCTATTTGTCTTGCATGTCACGAGTCATCAGTGAATCTAGCGAGGTTCACTGGCTGCTCTGCGGCTCCAAGGCACTCTAGGTGCTGGAGGACTGAATGTCGGCTAGCCTCAGGTCTGCTCACCCTGGCACCAGGCTGGACGAGCCGCCCCTCTCCGAGGTCCCCAGGAAACATCTGATAATGCAGCTCCTTTGAAGTCACATGCACAGCCATTTTCAGTGGCTCGAGCAAGCCATATGGTCAAGTGAAGCCAGAGCAAAAGGGAGCATGCTTTGCCTACAGGAAGGCAGGACAGGGTGGGGATGTAAGCTGCTCCTTCAGAGGAGGGCACAGAAGACTGGGAATGGCCATGACCATGCACTGTGCATGGACTGAGGGGAGAGGAGGGAGGAAGAAGCTGTTGTCCCAGCGCAGAGGTAGGGCAGTGGCAGCACTCAAGTTACCTGTCGTGGCACAACAAATCACCCCCAAAACACAGAAGCTTGAAGCAGCAGCAACAACAACAACCACCATTTCATCATTGTTCATGGTTTCTGTGAGTCTGGAATTCAGCAAGGACTCAGCTGGGCTTGGGAATCTATATTAATAGGGGGTGTTATGGTTTGTGTCTAGATGTTTCCCCAAAGCCTCATGTGGTAAGAGATAGCTGGATCTAGAGTGTGTGATTACTAAATTGATCCATTGATTGGTTTGGCATTGTTCTGCTGGGATCAAGGATGTGAGACTGAGATTGGGGGTGGAAATGTGGGCCGCCCTGGGGGCAGGTAGCCTAGATAAAAGATACAGGAAGAAGCTAACTAGCTGCTTGTTTGCATTGCTTATTTGCATACATTCCTTGCATTTTCCTCACTTTATTTTGCGGCTGGTCGGCTGCCGGTCTGCCACGCCAGTCCGCCCCTCTGCCATGCCGCCCTGCTTCGGATCCAGCGGACTATAGACTGAAACCTCTGCAGACTGTGAGCTAATAAACCTTTCTTCCCCTAACTTTGGGTGTCGAGTATTCTGTCCCAACAAGAGAGAAAAGTAACTAAAACAGGGGGTGATCAAAAAATATGGTTGATGTTTAAATTTTTAAAAGTTATGACAGTAAAAGACATATTCCCAATAATCCCACTCAAAATACTCCCCCTCCCTTCAAGCATACGTGTCCCATCATCATTGCCACTTTCTGAGGAGGTTCTGGAAGTCTGCTCTCATGAGTGTCTTTAGTGGAGTACTTATGGCTGCCTCAATGTTGTAAATCGATTCAAAATGTTTACCTTTCATGGTCATTTTGATTTGGGGAGCAGCCAGAGTCACCCACTGTCAAATCTGATGAATAAAGTGGAGGAAGACACACCACAATATTTCTGTTTGACATAAATTACCATAAACAGTTGATCAATGTGGGACTACCACCAACTACAATCAATAGTTAAACATTTATTACACTAAAAAACATATTGCCAATAATCTCTCTCAAAATATTCAAGATACTTTCCCCCCTCCTCTAAAACACTTATCCCATCGTTCTTGGCAATGTGTCTTTTACTGTAAGAAAATTTTTTAAAAATGTAAACATTCAGCAAATGTTTCAATTACCCCTTGTAAGCTTGTACTGACCTTGCAGTGGGGCTGAGGCATCTGAGGCGGGGACTAGGGCAGCTCTCTGGGGGGGCTCGGGCTCTCTCCAGGTCAACTGACTGAACTTGACCCCTGGCCTCCGAAACTGCTTCCATGATGGCAAAAGTCTTTGAAGACAGGGCTCTCAAACACAGGGCAGGCGTCGCCTCGGCTTGTATGGTCCAGCCTCCAAAACGAAGTCACATCCCTTCCGTGATGCTCTAGCACAGGGACGAACTTTCTCCATGAAGGCCCAGCCAGTAGGATTTTTAGGCTTCGGGCACCACGCGGACTCTCACAACCACTCACATCTTCTCCGCTCGGCCACGAAGCACAAAGGATGGCCACGGTCAATGGGAGGCAGTGCAGCTGTGTTCCAAGGTCAGGGCTTTTACGAACAATGGAATTTAAATTTCACATACTTTTCCCATCAAGAAATAGTCTTTCCATTTTGTTTTCAACCACTTATGTGTCTAAAAACCATTCTTAGCTCACAGACTAAGAACAGGTAACAGGTGGGACTCAATCTACAGGATGTTCTTTCCATCCCTGCTTTCCTGGAAAGAGAGCATGCTGGGCATGTCCAGGGGTAATTGGAAACAGGTTTTATGCTCCTGGGAAACACCTGGGCCAGCGTTGTCAGCAGTAGGGATCACCTGCGCTGGGTCGAAGCCTGATGCCCTCAAAGCCAATGTGGTTTCCTCAGAAGGGGGTGGTAAGTGGAAAGCAAGACCCTCGCATGAAACCCTCCGGACTCCAGAGCTCAAGGGGTGGCTAGAGATGAGGACCAAGGAGGAAAGAAAGGATAGAGGACAACAGCCTAGCCCTCTTCCACTACTTTCTCCATTCAATCTTCTTGTCCCCCAACCTCCGCCTCTCACCTCCACACTCTATCCAAAGTTATGGGTAGAGAGGAAGGCATGTAACATTTGTGGTGTGGAGGAGATTCTCTTCACTCTCCTTTCTGACCATTTATTTATACAAAAACTACAATAGCATCATTTGTGAAATCTTATGTTATTTAAATGCTAGGTGGCATTATTACTTATTAGAGATTTTCTGAAATGGTGCTGGTATAATTGATATTTATAATCCATGATCATTTACCAAAAGGAGAAAGAGGTCAAAAATTGAAGTCTATGAATTAGTATTTGCAGACATCACTATTTGCTTCTTACTGAGAAGGAAAATAAGTTTCTCTAGAGGAGACACTGAATAGAAGATCTGTAGAAGAGACTGAAAGTTGCCGACCTCTTTTCTCTACCTCTTTATTTCTTTAAAATTCCGTTCGTAATTTCTTTGGAGTAAGGACTCTAATACTGGATAAACAATTTAAATAAGGAATGTACTTTTATCCTATGTTGAGAGTGGGGAATAATAGTTTCTTGGCCTACAAAGGGTCTGCGCAGAACAGGCAGTGATATCTGATGAACAAGCGACTTGTGTACAGGTGATCATGTAATTTGAAGCCAGGATAAAAATGAAAGAAGCATCACGGTGTCACAGTGTAGCTCAAAAGAATCAGGGCAAAAGCAGCCTGATCCCGTGACATGTTCTGAGCTGACAGATTTCTAAATGTGGTGGGAAGGGCATGCAGTGTGGGTGGGTGGGGGGAGAGGGCTCCCAACTCTATGATTCATTTGTACTATTGTTTCCACATGGCTTTAAATAGACTGTAGCCTATCATTCATTTATTCAGCAAATATTTAATGAACTTCTGTGCAGAGATGCCTATTAAAATGAAGAGTACCCTGTGGGGCTGAAAAATAAAGAACATTTAAATAACATTTAGTCCCTGTCCAAAGGAATATTATATGTTTGAGAGACGGTTTGATACGTTCATGAAAGGGCACCTCTGGACTGGAAGCAACCTTGTTCTAGCAACCTCTTTCCTCCCACTAATCTCTCTGAGATTAGTGAGATTAGTGGGGGTGGAAGACCTCCCTAAAAACCTTGTTTCAGACACTGGATGGCTTCTCATGGTGATAGCCAAATACCAGGAAGTTGGCATTTTTTTTTTCAGAAAATATCTTAATACATTTTTTGTTATTTTTTTTTAATGGAAAGTTAGGTCCTATGAGAAGAACTGAGAGTTCCCAGTCTAATAATGGAAGAGCTTGTCTCCTTTGTGGGTAGGGAAATGTTTTATATACTGTAGCTGTTTCTATGTTAAAGGTTAGAATTTACACCTTTTACACCTTTCACACTCATTCACACCTTAGTTTAGATTCAGATTTCTATTTGGTATCATTGTACTTGGCTGAAAGGCTTTTCATATTTATTGCAGTGTGGGGTCTGACAGTAATGGATTCTTTAGGCTTCTGTATACCTGAGTAGGTCTTTATTTCACCTTTGTTTTTGAAACATATTTTGGCTATTTATAAAACTCTGATTTTGCTTACTTTTCCCTTAGTTATTTGGTCAATCTTGCCAGACATTTATCACTCTTATTAGTCTTTTCAAACATTTATTAGTCATTCCAAACATCACCTCTTGACTCTGTTGATCTGTATTGTATCTTTACTTTATAGTTTATTAAATTCTGATATTTTACTCTTATTTCCTTTCTTCATTTGATTTTATTAAGCTAGTCTTTTTCTGACTTATGTTTGGGTCTTTAGTAGCTTGTTAATCTTAAGATTTTTAAAAATATTAAAATATAAAGCTACAAATTTCTCTCTAAATACAGCTTTGGCTGCATCTTACATGTTTTGAAGTTTGATGTTATTGTTGTTCTGGTTTATATAGCCTTAAATTTTATTATAGTTTCCTCTTTGAAGAAGTTATTTTCCTTATATATTTTTTCTAGTTATATTTCTGTTCCCTAACTTCATTTAAATCAGAGATGTTTCTATAACCAACCCTTTTAAACTTATTAAAATTTTCCTTTGGGTCCAATTTATAGTCAGTTTTTGTAAATGTCCTAAGTGTGTCTGAAAATAAAATACATTCTGCGATTTGGGATACAATATATGTTAACTGGATCAAATTTATCAATTAATAATTCTAAGAGACTCACCAAGTAAGATCTGGTACAAAAACATTCATTTGCCAGTTTTACTTCTCTAAACCTGATTGTTCCTAAATTTCTGTATTTATATATTTAATCCCTATTCAATGCTTGCATTTGGCTGGCCACAGTGAACTTAAACATGACGTGGCCCTGCGCAGCCGCAGTCTGACCCACTGAGTCTTCACCTTTCTCCAGGCTTGCCAGCAGCAGCATCTTTCCAGGCCAAGAAATTATTCCCTTTCATTCTCTGCTCCCACCCCACTTAACTCATCCAGAAGTCCTGTCCAAAACCTTTGTAGTATTTGTCTACTTCTTTATGTATTTTCTAACAAAACCCTAATCCAAACAAAAGCACTTTCAGCCCATTGCAATAGCTTCCTAACTGGCCTTTCTACTTCCTGTTGTGCCTCCTTCCTCCCTTACTAATCCCCTATTTTAGTTGCCAGAGTAATATTTTAGAATTATAGATTATTAAATGTTTCCTCCATATAAGACCCTTCAATTATTTCCTCTCATACATGGAATAAAATCGAAACTTCTTACCTTGCTTTACAAAGTCTGCCAAATCTGGCTTCTTTCTTTCTCATGATCTCCTGGCTCCTATTCTGGTTTTTTCTCTCCAGTAACACATAAACCTTGTTCCAGCCCAGGCCCTACATCACACAGGGTTGGGTAGGTCACGCCGCTTCCTACCGGTCCCCCAACCCTGCTGAGAATCTCCTGGGGCTGGGTAGTCTTGAGAGCGAATGTCATCGCGAGGGCCACAGTCACCCAGGCTGCCACAGTCTTGTGGTCTCATCATCTCGGTACAGGTCTTACCTGTGCTTGCGGTGGAGGAAAGGCGAGCTTCAGTCTTACTCTTGGACGTTATTTTTATCACTTCATCTCACAGCCCATTTTCCAGACCCAGTCCATGGCCTCACCTACCTGCACGACGACAGGTAAGTATAATCTTCCTAAACTTATCTGTATGTAACGTTCAGTTCTCTGATGTAGTTTTGCTTGTTGAACACCCTCTCCCCCATCTATACTGTGAACAATCGCCAGCTTTCGCTTCCCTTTCCTTCCCTGTACTCAGGGACACAGTCAGATAAACAATATAAGAGAGCCAGCAAATTCCTGCTTCTTCAGATGGCTTCTTGTTGCAGTTTGGAATGAGAATTTATTTAGTATGTTTGGGGGCAGATCAGTAGTCTATTAATATATGTTGTATGAAGAAAGATTCAGTTTCTAATGGGCTATCACATACCAGATGAGTGTTTTAAAATAATTTAAGAAAATGCTTATCATTTATATTAGGATAGGGCTAGATCATGTTGCTAAAACAAAAACAGCCAACTCTCAAATTACCACATGCTCAGTGCAGTGAGGGTTTATTTCTTATTCAGGCAAAGTCCAATTTAGGTCAGTCTATCTTCCACCTTGTAGCTACTCCAGCTACTTCTGATGACAAAGGTCACCACAGCCAGGCCACAGAGACAAGGCGTGATGGTTCTGAACTACTCTGACCCTAATGCAACACTTAACTTACATTGGCTACAAATAGTCACATGTCCTCAGCCTACCCCCAGGGTAAATTTGAAGAGATAGAGAAGCACATGGCTACTGGAGAAGCACTAATCATCTCTGCCTTAATTGGGCCATTAATTATTCCTTTGATTCTAACTACCGACAAAGTTTCTCTGTTTGACCGATGTCAGCTTCATCTGCACCCTCTGGGCTCTGTCCTCAGTCCACATACTCCAATTTTAGCAAGAATCCCGCTGGGTTAGATTAGTGAGAATCTCCCATTTTTGATACCTGATCCAGTCCTCACCTCCAGCTCTTGGTATCTTTTCACTGTGGGCTGCTTTCAGCAAGTATCTTGTCCAACTATTTAAAACAGAATTCCCCTTACCCCTAAGGTTTCCTCTAGTAATTTCACAGCCACTGGCCCCACACTACTCCTTGGCTATAATCCCCATCCTTGCTGTGTTTGGAATTGAGCCTAGTCTCTCTCCCCTACTGCAAACCCCTCATTGCTACAGTCCCTGTGCCTATCACAATATCCCTGAATAGTCGGCCTTACCAGTTTAACATTGTACGTGTCTGAATGATTTTTCAACTCCATGTTTTTCTCTTCTTTGAGCACAATTCTCCATAGATTTATGAACCAAGAGTCGAATTACCTGTCTGTTCCTTCAACATAGCCAATATACAAGGAAGCAAGAACAGGTTAATGACAATATTCTCATTTGAAAGGAGAATAGTAGATGCAAAGTAAGCAGTAGTCTATAGCAAGTCTAAAACCCGACTCCAGTGACACCAGGTTGGTTTCCCACCCTCAAAGTGGGAAAGAAAACTTACTAGTCCCTGATTCTATGAGAAAAGTCTCTTGTTCATTATTCTTTGTAGCCTAATGCTCTACCTTCTTGGGAGGTGTTAATTTTCTGTGGCTGCTATAACAAATCACAGTTCTAAATTACCACAGTTCTAGAGGTGATAGGTTTTAAATCACTGGGTGGAAAGAAAGGTGCCAGCAAGGCCGTCTCCTCATGAGACACCAATGGGGGGAGTTTGTTCTTTGCTTGTTCCAGCTTCTGGTGGCTACTAGCATTCCTTGGCTTGTGGCCGCATCTATATCCCTCCAATCTTCAGGGCATCTTCAGGCCTCTCTTGTCTTTATGCTGCTTTCTCCTGTCTATGTTCTCTTTCTCTACTTCTTTTAAGAACACGTGATTATATTTCAGGTCCACGTGGATAACACAGCTGCACGTGTTTCTCAGCCAGTTTCTTGATGGTGGAAGTTAGTGGTCCAAAGGTGATCTTACACCTCAAAAACCATTTTTTCCAGAGTTCTTGTTTTGAATTCATTTGCTAATTTTCAGAACCAAATGCTTTCTTGGGAGACACAGGGAATTTGAAAATTGGATAAACTAATTTATTCCTGGTTAAAAACATTATCATGTATTAAGTTTGTTTTTTATTAAAAATCAAGTAGGGAAAATGAAAAACCTAAGGAGAGCATTATTCAAATAGAAGAAAAAGAGTGGCAAATGCACAAGAGGAAATATTCCCTAGTATACACACAGCTGAAACATGTCATAAGCAGAGGTGACTGGGTTGGGGACGATGCTGTGCATGCTTAGCATGGGTGAGAGATTATTTTAATCAGTTGCAGATTAAACCAAGAGTTAACGAATAGGTGACCACACTTGCTGAGCACAAGTCTTACTGCTGCACCATTATCAAGAAGAAATAAAGGCCTCTTTGTCAGAATATACAGCCTTGCAGAAGCATGTTACAGAGCCTCACCCTGCCAACCTTGTAGTCATTTACATCTCAAAGAAAATGTAACATCTTTTAGTGACTTGTATTGATGGGAGTCATGAAGGTAATCTGACTGTTCTTTAAAAATCTAGTATTACTTGAGTGTCATTTATGAGTAAGACAGTTCTGTATGAGAAAAAAAAATGTGTGTTGGGTGGGGGTGAAGTGGGGAATAATGTGGATTGAGCACTGAAATAAAAGCAGAGATCAGGGATTTGAGAGTTCAATGAAGACAACTCCCAGAGGAAGAATGCAAGCCAAGAGTCAACCAGAAAGACAGGATTTGAATTTCAGCGTCCCTACTTTAAGAATTTAGTTGTTTAATTTTGCTATGCTTAGTTTCCTCATCTGTGAAAGTAATGATGCCTACTTCACAAAGTTATCAAGTAAATACAAATGTGCAGTGTTCATCCTAGTGCTTGGAACCCAACAGGCACCCATCCAATGAATGTTACATTCTTTCTTCATTGCATGTACACAAGTTCCAATGGGAAGATGAACAGAATAAAAGAAATAACTAGGATAATAAGAAAAAAATGTGACAAATAAGCCTTAAAGTATGATAATGAAAGGCAAATATGCGACGAACATAAGGTAATGAATCACCCTAAGAATAAAACCCCTAAGGGCAAGAGTGGACGCAGGAAGCCGTCAGAGAAGTATGGGCAAGAGATCATTGAACCTTGTACTGCGATGGTGAGGAAGGACTCTTTACCTTGGCCATCGATTTTTGTTGAATCTATGCAGATAGTCTGGATTTGAAACACAAGGCAAAAAAGACTAACTGTTCAGTAAATGGGTAAATTATGATTATTTCTTAAAATGAGACAGACTGAAGGTGAAACCGGATTGGTGTTGTGTGTGGGTGGAAACCAAAGTTCTGTTCTGGTCTTATAATACTGAAATGCTTATGAGACATTCAAGTGGAGATGCCAATATCTAAAAATGGGTAACACAAACATCTGATATTCAGCTGTGACAAAACTCTCCCTCTAAGAGGGGAAGTACTGCTATAGAATTGATTACTACAACTTGTGGAATTTTACCTTGTAGAGATTAGAAACCAAGAGAAGGCAGTAGAGAAGAATGACCAGTGAAAAAATCTGGAACCAGGACAATTTAGTACCAAGAAAGCCTAGGGAAGAATGTGTCAAAAGCCGCTCAGTGGGTCAAGGTTTAAAAAACACCCACCAGATTTAGAAGCGAGGAGGGAAGCCAGACGCAAGGTGCACAGCTGCAATCCTAGCACGTTGGGAGACTGAGGCAGAAGCCCCAGTTTGAGTTCCACCTGGGCAACTTAGAGTGACCCTGTCTCCTAGTTAAAATACACACACACACACACACACACACACACACAGGGGTAGGGTGGGGGTGCAGCTCAGTGCAAAGGTCCTGGGCTCAATCCCCAATACACTAAAAAACAAAAATGAAACCGTGGAGGTAGATTTTGAAAGGTATTTCAGTACACTAGGACAAAACCTCAGGTAATATTAATGCAACACCAGCCCAAAAATTGGGGCTTCATTTTTTTTTTTTTAAATGGCCATATAGCTCTGTAAACTTTCTCTGTTAAGAAACTTCCAGTGAGGTTCCACTGCACTCTGAATAACATCTGAATTCCCTGCCATGACCTACAAATTCCCACAAGATCTAGTACTTCCTTTCTCCGCATTTAGCCATACTAGCCTTCTTACTGTCCCTTCGGTAAGTCAACCTCCCTTCTATTCAAAGTCTTTGCATTTTTTCTTTAACCTCTATGGTTCTCTTCTCCCTTCTGTGCATGACTTTTCCCGATCACTGTATTAATACCACATCTTCCCTACACCCTTTAAGTAGTCATCCTTGCCTGGAGACCTGACCTACAAACGGGGACAGAATCTGCACCTGGTAGACTAGTCTTGATATTGCTTTGGCTAAGCAGGGTTGTAAAATGAAAAGGAAAGCCTTAAAATTAGCTCACTTTATTACGGAGCTATTCATTTACTTACAACACTATCAATAACACCCCAACACTATCGATGAGATTCCCAGTAATGGATCCTTTTCACCTAAGTTTTCAGAAAACCACAATAGTAAGGTGGACATAAATACAATTTTATCTTTCCTGTAAATCTGTATTCTGTAGTTTAATTTACTCTCAGTTTCCTAGCTGGTTCAGAGTAGTGAACTGTCGAGTCACCATCACTTGATTCCACTGTCCCATCTTAATTATTTTAAAGTTTTGTCTAAACCCAGAAATATCTCAAACCTGAAGATCACAAATTTTAAAATACTACCTTATTGCAATATAAAAGTACTTCCACATCCCAATCATATTTAAAATACAAACCCTCTCTTTGTTAGTCAAGACATCTAAATCATCCACGGAATGTTTAGTTCCCAAGGTTGGTAGTGTGTTCCGACTTCTCAGATACTGACACTGGAGACAAAGGGTGATGAACACACTGTAGGAAACAGAATCGAGGATGGAAAGGTAAAAATGAGAAATTAAGGATTACGATCAGGTTAACGGCTAGAGCAATCTAAAAGGCAGTGCTTCACCATCCCCGGTGGGGAAAAAAAAGAAAAACTGGTTTGAGAAATAGGGTAAAGCGTAAAGTCAGTTTTGGGTATACTAGATTTGAAATGCCTGCAAGAAGACAGTTGGATGTACAGGTTTAGTGCGGGTCATATTATATCTTTGCACTACCACTTAGTTTCTTGGATTTCTGTGACTAGTTTTGCTCTAGATAATCTGTAAGGGGCCTTCTAGCACTAAAACTTCAGTGAATCCAACCACCGTATCGGTCAGTAATTTAGTTTTATCCCCATTTTCGTCTCATAATTCTGGAGTATCATGCTACCTATGAGCATTTTGATACCTTAACAATAACTATTAACCAACTGGGAGCCTGAGAATTCACACACAGCTGTTTTAAATTTTAAAGTAGTCCAACACTGGCTTCCTATATGGAGGAGATATATATATATATATATATATATATATATATATATATATATATATATACACACACACACATATATATATATATAGATATATATTACACACATAATGTATTTTCTGGAATACAAACATACATACATATATATGTGTGTATATATATATTTTTTGAAACTCTTCTTCATGAATTCTTCCTCTGATAAACTTGGAGAAGCTGAAGAGTCATTATTCCTGTAACAGGAATAAGGAGAGGAGAAAATATTGAAAAAAACATTTGACAACTAAAATCTTCTAAGATCTGTATCATAATATATTTTAAAACTAAACATTTATATTGGCACATTGCAATTTGGCAATGCAAGATCAAAAAGTGATGGAAATAAGTCTTAACTTTTATTGTCTAGAGATAATTGTATCAATTGCTTTGCTACTGGATATTCTGGAATTCTCCATCCTTCTTCCTTCCTCATTGTACATAGCCTCCTGGTTGTTATAAATTACAGTATTTCTATGTTACAAGAATCAATGATTTTGAGAGAAGAGGAGACACTAACCTTATTATTCTTGCATGTTTAAGTAGTCCTGATAATAAACACAACTTTGGTTCCAAAGAAAGGCTTTTTGGGACAGCTGACACATAAAGAACTTGCCATTTGTGTGAGAGTACAGTAGATAAAAGACCATTTGAGAGGACTGTTTTCTACTGTCTCAAGGTGGGTATTCCTGTTTGGATAAGAAAGAATCCCTCTAGGGAAATGTTACCAATTAGGCAAAATGAACAATAGCACACAATGAAATACATGTTTTGAGTGCTTTCTATCGGATCAATCCACAACTGACATATCTTGATGATCTGTTGAAGCACAATGACAATTTTATAATCCTGTTTTTAAGGCTCTCCCCATATCACAGCACGGACAGCATACCATAACCTAATGAGACAGACAAATAGGCATATGGGAATGGAACAAAACAGAGTAGGAAGTAAACAATGATTTTCTTTTACAGCTGTTCCAGTTTAGCTAATAATTAGAATTTCACTTCAACAATTATTCTGTGAAGTACATCCAACCCCTGGAACAGAAAGACAAAACTGCTTGAAGACTAAAGTATGGGCTACAGTGGCCGGCAGAATCTGGTGTAGACCAGGCTAGTTTCTTAGGTAATCTTGGAAGGAGCTTTTTAATCTCGCAAAGCCTCAATCTTTCAGTAAATGAAAAAGGTAATATTTATAGGGTTATCTGAAGATTAAAAGTGGCCAAGTGTAATTTATGTAACAAATACAGACTAAGAAGTTCAACTGACTTTGCTGAATGTTTTCATGAATGTTTTTAAACCACCAAAGGTTTCCCTAAAACCACAAAACTTAAAAGCACTTAATTTTAAAGAGATCGACTACTTTTCATCTATTCATACTGATTTATTTTTCCTTTTAAAGAGCACTGTGTGCATGATGCTGTACTTATGGCCAAGCAGGGACCCTAGTTTCAATGTCGCCAATGTAAAAACTATTGTACTTATTTGTGGGTGGTAACTTGATTAAGAATATAAAGCAAATTCTTGAAAACCTGTAAATAAACACGTAAGACTACATTTCATAACAAGGGTATAGGTGATACTAAATTTTTCTTAATTTTAATGAACATGCTGTAACATTCTAACCCAAAAGTTACTCTGGTCCTGATACACACTGACTTTTGAGTATTGTCCTAATATTTTTTCACTTAGACTGGTTATCTTTTATCTTATAAGCTAAGAGCACATACAAAGACTAGTAGTAAAAATATCTGCCATGTAACAGTTGAGGTGGTTAATCCAGATTTAGCTGCAAAACATTCCAAACCAATAAACAGAATGCATTGACAGACCTAAAAAAATACATATATACATATATGTAGATACAATTAAAGGTATCAGTAGATGTATATATGAACTCAGTTAAAAATACACCTTTAAAGAATGAAACAAAATAAATCCTATCAAAAGCTTCAATTTTTACTATACTGTCTGACAGTAATTATCTCTTACTTGATACTCTGATAGCTCTAAGAGAGTAAGAAAAAGTCCTTTTACATTTCATGATAGGTTTAATTAGGCAATTCCAGGAGAGGAAAAAACCATTAAAACAAATTCTTATGATATCTGATATGTCCAATTACATGGGTATGTAACAAAAACAGTTACAAACTTAATATATGCATATTTACATTATATACTCAAAACTACCAAGCTAGTCAACTATATCTGAGGAGATACATTATGACATGGATTAAACAATTTTTCATTGCTCATTAGAAAGAATGCAGTCAAGCTTTTAATGGAAATAATATACAAGTGAGGCACTTTTGAGGTCAAGAGAATAGAAAGCAAATGACAGTACACACAGGAAGTGTTCACAAAAATCTATGTGTATCTTCAATACAAAGGCTTTTGAACTAAATTATCTTGAAAATTTTCAAAACTAACAACGTAAGCAATTTAAGAAGCTTTTAGGAACAATGGCTGCATTTATCAGTGTAGCAAAGCATATGAAAGTTTTATAACCACCTGGCTGCTAGGCAAACAGTACCTTAAAGCCCTTTGTCTTTGATTTCTTTTTGGTTTATATAAATCACCTCTGGTTGTTTTTTTAATGCTGACTCAATGCAAAACACCTTGTAGTGCTATGATCATATATAGACTTTTTTAGTGCAGCAATATGTAATGCAAGTTTGTAGTGTTTTCCTTTATACTTAGAAATGTAATAATGGAAGTTAACCAAGAATGAAAATAATATTTAGTGAGGAACCTGTTTTTATCAGGTAACTAAGGTTTTCAAAGTTTTATAAAGAAAAATGTTACACCTGCTTAATGCACCATTGGGCTACAATTAAAAACTTAAACATACTGCAGGTTATATATTCCAAGTATAATCATAAAGCCTAAAGTAAATTTCAACAAAAGAAACATCCTTAAAATTCTTTACATTTTCCATTGAAAGGAAAGTACATATTTCCTGTACTCTAAATACTTACATGGATATTAAGAAACACCTCTATGCCATTTACTTAAAGGGAAAAGGAGAGAGAAAAAGGAAAAGAAATAGCAAGACTTACCCAAGATATCAGATGGCACTATACATATGAGTTCAAAGTGCATTTGTGTAAGTTCAAAAGCTCATTTTAGGCACTGCTGAATAACCAATGAAAATAGGTAGTCTCAAGTTTTTCCCTTTAAATTTTAATCCCTGCCTCATCATCATCTTCTCAGAAACATACACATAGTCCTTCCAAAGTTGTCATGGTAAAATATAGGCCATTATGTTATTTATTTTTAGAAATTCTCCCTGACTGGCAATGGGAGAAAAAATGAGAATACCATTTTGGTAATGGCTTTTGAGAGTTAAAGGAACTGGTTCTATAAATGTCTTAGCACATCCATTAAGTATGATTGCCAGTTCCAAATATCAATAAATATTTTAAAACAGGATATGTAAAAAAGTGCTTAAAATCTTTCAGTAACCAACAAAATGCATTGGAGAAAACAATCATTTTACAGTTCCTGTGAGATATCTCTTACTCCTGGTTTCCATGGCAGGAGGTGGCCACCTCTTGAATAGCCCTTTCCTAGGAGAGATGAACTCTGTGGGATCCCCAGCTCCACCTCACCCAGCAGGTGGTGCTGAAGCCAAGACATACATTTCTTCAGAATCCGATTATTCTCCTTCCAAGCTAGGAGGAATACCATTTGAAAACTATCAGTTCTGAACCAAATAAATTAACCAGGCCAAATTTTTCTTGTTATGCCATTTAGATAATTTCATTTTCAAAATTTACCTTAACAGTTTTGTTGAGCCATTTGCTTATACAGGTTAAACAAGAAGTTTTCAAAGACATGCCAAATGGCAGTGCCAAATCTGTACAGAACAAGAAAATGTCCCTTAATGTTCACACACATATTTGAGGATCAGAGTTAAACTATCTTCCTTTCACACAGGCATTCTCACTTACAGTAGAGAACATTTCCACCTAGGGATTCAGATGACATTATACTATCAATTTTCTAGACCTGATTTGGAAATTGGGTATGTTAATAAGTTCCAAGGTGAAATAAAAACCATTTCATTGCCATAGTTTTTAATGAAGAAACTTGTTTTAAAATTGTAAAGGAAAAAAATAGGGATGGGAGAGTAAAATCTTAGCAGCAAAGTGGTTAAACAAATTGAAAATATTAATGCACAAACATTAAAATATTAAAGCATATACGTTGCATATAAAATACAGTACAGAACCAGGAGTTGCACTATACTGATTAGTGCTTAACAGAAGAAATGATTAAATTTGTTCTTCTCAGAAGTATATATACACAGTTCTTTTCCACAGCATTTTCCTATATAGCCAGCAAGTTATTTTCTTCAGTTATTCACACCTTGCTCATACCTGAATTATAAACTCAGCACTTACAAATATGAAAATTCACTCACAAGGAAACCGGTATTTCCATTTCACCAATAAAAAGGAATTTTGAAAGTTAACAGTCTATTCTAGGAAACCAAGTTTACTGAAAACTTCAGGGATAAAGATCATCTGGTGTAGCAGCCTTCAAATATATAAACAGTAAAAATAAGACTTAAAATTGCTGCTACAGTGTCATGTTTTGGATTTAGTTCATCCAATTGATTTTTAGTACAAAACTAGAAATAACCTCTTCTTCATAACATCTATAGTTATCAATATATTTTTCTTCTTTTCAATGTGAAATAATACTTCATGATGATCTATATACACAATGTTGTCAGTTCAAGCTGTCATATAAATATAAATGCTTTCTTAAAAAAAAGTATTTTACAGACAGTGTTATATACATTGTTCAGCTTGATCTAGGGCAAAAGAAAGCAAACAGCTTAAGTTTGATACGTAAAACGAATGATACATAAATGGCATTTAAATACCTGCATAGAAAATGAGCTCCAATGGTAGTGTGATTTTAATTTTTATAGCCTCTGAAACATCAAGCCATTATAAAAAAGAAAAGGAAAAAAAAGGCACACTTCTCAACTTTATTCCACTAAGGGAATGTTCTTAAAGAATCCCTTACTTGGTTAGAGTTTTAATGTTAACACTTAAAAAGAAGAAGAAAAATGACAAGACAATTTGACCCCAAAGTACTTTAAACAATTTGTTGGAACATGTATCCTACTACTTTGTAAATTAAATACCCAGTAATACAATGCTCTGCAAAAGAAATAAATTTCTATGTACAAGATATTTAATTCACAATGTTGGATTAAATACTTTCCTGGGATAGTTTAGCACACATTTTAACATAAAATAATTTTCCTTTTGGCCAGTTTAAATAAAAATAAAATGCAAGTAGGAAAAGCTATCACTGTTCTGAGAATAAACACCAAGGAGTAAGCTAAAAATCAGTAACACAGCTGAACATATTCTGGTTTAGCAGAATGATAAATGGAGACTTTAAGAGGAAACTGTTTTACACTAACTATCCAGTTACACTTTTTGCCTTATAAATCATTTGTAAATGCAATATAAATTTTTAAAGGAGGAAACTCTGAAAGAAAACAACTTGCTGGTTGAATACCACAAAAAACAAAACAACTAAAAAAAAATCTTCACTTTTTTCTATGTTTACTCAGTCTCTTTTTATATAAAAATAAGTGTTACGTACGTTCCCATCAGAACATTAGACAATTACATCTGTGCTTTAAAAAAAAGTTGGTCACTCAAGGATATTAGAATATTTTAAAGGATTTAGATTACCAGAATGTACAGATATAACTCAATATAAACTGTAGCCACAGAGAAATGAGGATGAAAATCAAATCATTCACATAGAATAAAAATGTTATTAATTAGATGAGTTAAATAGTCAAAATATGTGGAATGTGACAGTAGATATATATATATCTACTTCAGAACTAGGAAGGGCAAGAAAAGTTTAATATGTAGTAATTCGTACCTTACATTTAGTTAAATATAAACATTTGTTATTTATACATAAAACTGCTTTCAAAAACCAACTAATAATGATTTAGTTGCACTTGCTCTGCTTCTTGTAATTTCCAAGTGTTAACTTTTCTTAGATTGAAATCAACTTTCCCCTGGTACACTTTTATTTTTAGTTCAATCTTAATGTATTCAAACCTTTAAAAGTCCCATCACCTAATGCATAAATATACAAAAATGTCAAAAATTAATCCCTTTTAGTTGGATCATGTTTTACGCTGACTTGTTATAGTCAATAATCAGAAATAATTTCCTTCTGCAAGTACTCTACAACCTGTAACAAAACATGCTATGCTCTCAAGGGAAGAAGTTAAGCATGGCTAGCATGTGAAATGCCAAGAACTGACGAGTCCCACTTCCTCCATGTGTGGCCCCAATGATACCAGGCAAGGTTCCATATTGCTTGCCAAAAGCTTCCACAAATCCAAGTTAGCTAATTCCTGGAAACAAAGATTTTAAGCTCCTTTAGGCACTGGATCATTTCATCCAGCAGCTTTATGTTTCCCACCACAGCACCCACATGCCTCACCACAGCGATGGCACATTCTCAAAGGGACATAGCAGCACATACATGGTACAATGAAAGACAAAGCTACCAGGGCTAACCATCGTAAGCAGAACTTGTCATCGCTAGTGTCACACGAACAGGGATCAGAAAAATCTCCCTCTGAGTCTGACATACAATGATACAACATGCTCTCTGCACAGAGCATGCAACTAACTTGATATATGCATCTTTTAATAGGATCTGGAGCATCCTGACACTTCCCCCTGCCATTTTCTTCATGATTAAACCTTTCCTGGCAGTATACGCAGCGAGAACGTTCCCCATCCTCTTTTCTTCGTTTTGACTTCTTAACTTTTAATGAGGAAGGTTGTGTCTTAAATACCACAGAGTCTTTAAGTGAACTTAATTTAGTCTCATCCCCACAAGAGTAGAAATAGTCTGATTTTTTACTGTCTGGTTTAGAAAAGTGAATACTGGAATCAGCATCATCCCTCTCCAAGTCGTTTTTCCACATGTCAGGATGCCTGTAGTCCGCATACCGACGTATTAAAATATCTCGAGGATTTATTCTGACAATCTCATCCTCATCTTGAAAGCTGACATGTCTGACTGATTTCAGAGGGACCTAAAAAGGAAAGAGAGGAACAGTGCAGTAAGGACCATGATGGTTAATTTTATGGGTCAACTCTGGTGTGACACTGCCTATGGGTTTGTTCCAAGATATTCTGGCTGTTCTGTGACGTGTTTTTTGGATGAGAATGTTTCAACTGGTGGACTGAGGGAAGCAGTGTCTTCCATGATATGGGTGGATCTCATCCAATCAGTTTAAGGGCCTAAACAGAACAAAGACTGCTCTCCCCAGAGGAAGATGAGGTTCTTCCAGCTTCTTTTGGATTCAGAGCCCAACTCTTCTCTGGGTCTCCAGCCTGACAGCTTACCTGGAAATTCTGGATTTGTACCTCCACTATCACATGAGCCTTACAATAAAATGACCTGCCAATCTTCCTGGTTCTGTAGTGAAGAACCCTAAGTAATAGAGATTTTGATGCCAAGAGGTAGGGTGGCACTGTAGCAAGTATCTTAAAAATGTGGAAATAGCTTTGCAATTGGGTGTCAGGTAGAGGTATGAAGAGTTTTAGGATGCATTTGAGGAAGAACCTTTAAAAGACTCTTGGTAGAAATGTGGATGTTAAAGGTCCTTCTGGTGAAATGTCAGATGGGAATGAGGAATAGAAAAAGGCACTCCTTAGTATAAAGTGGCGAAGAACTTGAATTGTGTTTCAGTAGTTTTAATTTTTTTTTGGAAGGCAAGACATGTGAATAATAAAAACATGGACAGTCATAAGCAAAGGGTTGAAAGTATAGCTTAGTTTGTTCCTGATGCGTATAGTAATATACAAGAGGAGAGAGATAAATTGAAAAGAATTGAATGAAACCACATCTTGAAGATGTGAAAAATTCTCAGTCTAATTACATTGCAAAAAAAAAAAAAGGAGAGAGAAAAAAATGTGTCCTGGAGAGAACATCAATGATATGGATGGACAATTACATAATAAAGCAAAATGATGTTAAATTAGAACAAAGGGGACAGAGGCAGGATGAAATGAAGAAAGGCTGCAGGGCCTCTAGTATTCTACAGCATGTGCCAAGAGAGATATGTGGCTGTAAGCATTCACCATCCTTTAAAAGAAACATGAAATGGCCTCTGAAGACAAGGCTGTTTCCTTCTCAGTCCCAGAGGGCAGGGCCAACCCCTCAGTTTCAGTGGGATATGATATATACCTGTCCAGGGCCTTGGTTGTGATCCTGACACCTAGGACTCAGGGTGGGGCCATCATCACAGTGGACCTGGAGGACTTAAAATCAAGTGAAATTTCTCCTGTAGGGTTTTAGACTTACTTAGGACCCAGGACAGCTTCTTCATTTCAATTTCTCAGTTTTGAAATGGCAATGACTGTCCTATGCCTCTCCTACCATTGTATTTTAGAAGCAGTAATTGGCTTCACAGGTTCACAAGTTGGAGAGAAAATTTGCCTTAAGACAAACCATACTTGGACTCTCACCCATATTTGGAGATAAGGTCTTTAAACAGGTGACTTAGTTAAAATAAGGCACCAACAGAGGCCTTAATAAATCTTACTAGTATCCTTGAAAAAAGAAGAAATTTGGGATTCACCAGGAATGTATGGGAACAGGAAAAAACCATTGTGAGTGCACAGTGAAATGGTGGCCTTCTATAAGCCAAGGAGAAAGGGCTCAGAAGAAAGCAAATATACTGACCCTTTGATTTCTAGCATTCAGAACTCTAAGAAAGTATACTCTATTGTTTCAGTCACTCAAGTCTATGATATTTTGCTATGGTAGCTCTAGCAAACATTTAATACTAGGACATACATGTTTATAGCCTGGCTATATAGTAAGTGTCTGAAATATAACTTGAGAGATAGAACAAAATTGTTTTTTGACCTTTCCCATCACCCACAAAGACTGGTTTCTGGGAGTCAAATTTTTATGTCCACATTCCAGTTCCTGAACACAGGGACTAATCTACAAGTAAACAACTAAGTCAGGTTGGGGCAATCTTCTGTTCCCCAGATATTTAGAAGTTGGGTTAAATTCCAAGTCTGGGCTAAAGGTGATAGATACTATCCATTGAATTAACAACATAACATTCCTATTGGTCTCATCTAATGATAAATACAGATCCACGAGAGAAGTTTGGAAGAAGTTAAGTAACAAGGTGCACATATGGAGCAAAGTTATAAACTGAAAAATTTTCTGATATACTTCAACTATATGGAGAATTAAAGAACGACAAAATTTCACCTATCTGCTGATTAGTTACATTTCACATCAGAAGATACTACTTACCCTATTTTGGGACTTCAGACTTCCGGATTCCTTAGATACCTGCCGCTGTACATATTCCATACTTCTGCTCTGAATGTCTAGGCCTGGCTGGCTGAATGTTATCTAGAACACAAACATTTTCCATGTTAAATGACAATACAATGAATTTCTTACTTTTAATGAAACCATATACAGTGTGCATTCCAAAATTTCATAATGTCTTTTGCGAAGTTATAAAAAGCACTGAGTCATACCTTCCACTTTTATTTTTTTTAATTAGGTTTTTTTCCCTCTGTTTTTTTCTTTTTTCTTTTTTTGCAGTGCTGGGGCTCAAAGCTGAGCCTCATATACATGCTAGGAAAGTACTCTACCACTAAGCAATATCCCTATGTATTAGGTCCTTTATCAAATAATATGTCCCCCCTAAAATAAGAAACACCCAAGTATCTATGAACTAATGACTGTGTAAATAAACTGCAATGTATGTATGTTTGCACTTATGTATGTGTAAATTCCATACAGCGGAATATTCCTCAAACTAACACAGTAATAAAGTAGTGATATATATCACAGTGGTGGTTGTCAGAAGTTGAGGGACAAAAAGTAGGGTCAATAACTACTGATTACGACAGAGTTCTGGGGGCACTCTATTTTTCTAAAGTGATTTAGAATTCAATAGTAATGATTACACAATCTTGAGAATACACAAAAATTCACCAAATTGTACACTTTAAATGGGTAGTTTCATGATGAATTATTTAATATCTTGATACATTTTTAGTTTATTGAATTGCAAAGCCCATTTCAGAATTAGATTACAGAATTATCTATTAATGCTTAATTTTTAGAATTTCATAATGAAAAATTAGATATACACAAAAGAAGCAAATAATATAATGAATTTCCATGTGTCTTTCATCTAACTCCAATTAATTATCAATATTTTATTAATCTTGCTTTCTTCTTGATTATTTCCCTGGAAAATTTGGGTCCAAATCCTATCATTATACTTAATAAAACTATAACATTGAAAATAAAAAGTAAAACATGTACATGACGACATTTTCAAACACCACAAAAATACACACAGTAAAAATCTTCCTTCCATCTCAGACCTTCAGTGCCCATCCTAAGTTAACCATTATAAATAAGTTTCAGTGTATTCTTCCAAAAATTTATACATATATAAATGTAAACACACATAAAAGCATTTACAAGGATCTTTAAAGTTTTAAATACCAATGAGACATTTGTACTGTGCCTTGTGTTTTACACTTAGTGATACATCATGGATTCCATGTCTATAATTAGGACATAGGGGAACAAATTGCTATAGATTAAATGGTCTTGGAAAGGCTTGATGAAGGAAACTGGCTGGCTTCAAAGCAAACACAGATTGAGCTAAGTATTTGGTTAAGTACAAAAACAACACAAAGAAACAAACAGAAAAGCACTACTGAAAAGTTTATTTCCTGATGAAATACAATAATCTGAAATTCTACAATATCTATCTATGTGTACCTGAAACATTCTTTAAAATGTTTAATAATTTGAATTTCACTGCTTCAGAAATGTCACACACACTACTTAAAAATAACTTTGAAAACTACCTGGGTGAATAGTCTATAAATATTAGTCCTCGCACATGATACACAAATAAAAAGGCAAATGGGCATTATACCTACTAAACATGGTTTTGTGATGTACAAATTGTTGCTTTTTAAAACATGTTAAGTTTGGTGTATTTCTACAGTATTTAGGAGAATTTGTCAGCTGAAAAGTCAACGGAGATGTTTCTTCAAATTTGGTCACGAATGAGAAATTTTTAAAGATTCCATTTACAAAGATAATCACAACAAAACTGTTATAAACAAAAGGAACAAAGCTTACAAAAGAGGTACAGTATCTTTTCATGAAGAAATGAAGAGTTTTCTTGAGAAACAGAGCTAGATAAAGGGATATACATACATACATACATATATATATATATACATACATATATATATATATATAAAAATATACATGTATCCATATCTCAATCATATTCAGGGACAAGACTGACTGAAGTCTGCCCAAAGCTAATACACACAGTCAATGTAATTCGTATTTAAACTACTTAAGGATCTTTCATCAGACTTGCAAGGTGATTTTATGTAAAGTCAAGCAACCAAAAAAAGAAGCAAGAGGAAACAGAAAGTAAGATACTTGCTGTACCTGGTTCAAGACTTACTATAGAGCTACAATTACCCTACGGTGAAGAAGACACTGTGACAGTGGTGTTGTGATAGGCAAAGACCAATACACCAGAGCATCAGAAATGGACCCAAACATATGGGTCTTGATGTATGAGATTTAATATATCTCAAATATGGCACAGTACATGAACAGGGGAAGGCTCTAACAAATGGTGTTTAAAGACCAAAAAAAAAAAAAAAAAAAAAACTTCAAGAAGAATTTTGTCAAGTAACACTGGGAAAAGAATAATTCAACTTACAGTAGTTTAGAACATCTGTTCAGTGAAGCACTATAAAGAGTGAAAACAATCACAAAGAAAATATTAGCCACAAATAAAACTTTAAAAAGTTTGTATTCAAAAAAGGTAGAGATGTGACACTGAAAATGTTATTACTTACTGAGGTTGTATTAGGGCATGTAGTTAAATCAAGCTGTAAAAAACCACTACAGCTATTTCCATAATCTTCTAAATGCTCAGTATGTATCCCCTGTACATATGGAACACATTAATAATATAGACTGAATTGTTTACAGCCTTTTGTAGCACAATCACACCAAAAGCCCCTAAAGAAATTCATGCATGTAAACAGTTAGAGACAAAGTCTGGACTAGCACTATTTCTAAAAACAATAAAAACCTACAAACAATAGGCAGAAGAAATCCACTGCCAGAAGAGAAGTCATAGAAATCAAGAAGAGCACAATAATACTAAGCAAATAAAATTCAAGGTAATGGTTACCTGTAGGATGAAGAGAAGGGGATGGACTGGGGAGTGGTCCTTTTTCACTTGGTAGTTTAAGTTCAATATGTACTAAATATGTCATGCATCTTTGATCACGTGTTTACTCATATACACTATCTTATTTGTCTGTAGTGAAACGAGCCCCAGGAATTTGAAAGTTAAAAAAGGCTAGAATGAATTCTAGGTCTGTAAGAGTCAACTAAAATCTGAGTAATTAGCATTTTGAATCAATGTATCTATCCATCCAAAGGATTTAAACAGCCCATAGAAGCACACAAAAATGAGTGAAAGGACAACCCTGACAACGTCTGTCTAAATAAGCATTAGTAGATAGAAAAATCTAAGCTAGCACTGACAATTGTCTGTGTGTCTTATTTCTTCAACTCTACTGAGCATATTCAATGTCTGAGTTTGTTTCAGACTATCTCTTCAAGGATATATGTAAAACGAAACCCTTGAAAGATGCGGGGTGCCCTCTACGAAGACAGGTTTGCTTAATGCCAGAGTAACAAAGATGGTTATCTCTGTCTACAGTGTAAACCAGGCAGACTCATTTCCCAGTATACATGACTTGCTTCCTGACACTCAGGGTTCCAGTGCAGTGATGCATACCCAATATGTACATGGCATCACCCTCATGGGCTCAGGGGACCAATGCAAACATGAAACTCATCCTACTATATTGTGCTGCGAGTAATAAAACCTTTTGTGTCTGATCCAGCAGTCTTGTAACTTCTGGCAGAATTCAAACTCCTAGCAGGTGAACTTGCTTACAAATAAGTTAAAATCTTAGGCTCAAGATTACCAAGGCATCAGCCTAGTCCTTCTGGCAAGTCTATTCCTATACTCCACAAAAGGATCCATCAAATTACCCTTCGTGTGCAATTAAATAGTCACAGCATATTAATTATTCCACTGAATATTTATATACATTAAGCTTTTAGTGATGATCTAGTAGATCATGAAGATCTATTTTATGTGGAGAATGAGCTAAATCAGCCACCACTGGTACTAGTCTTCATGATGGTTTAAATTAAATTTTACACTATGACTTTTACATTATCATTTCCTTAAACTTGATTATTGGAATCCTTGAAAGATGATTTTAGTCTTAGTTATCATGAAATAATGAGGTTTTTCATGTGCAAACTAAGGACAGATTGTATAACAGGAAATTCGTCCTGGGGGGGCTTTCAGGTCACATGGGAATGGACAACTGGTGTACAGTATCACGGTACTAGCTGGACATGAATGTTTTATTCTTGGTTAAGAAACTTCTATCCTGCATTGATTGCCCTACAGCTTTGAAAGAGAAAAACTATCCCATTGTAATGCCTACTGAGATGTTCACCTGTTTTAACATCAGTAAATATGTAAATACTGTATCTAGTTATATAAATTCACAGTAATTGCTATGGTTAGTATGTGTTCCCCAAAGTCCATGTGCTGGAAACTTAATGCTCAGTGCAACAGTACTGAGAGGTGACACCTCAAGAAGCAAACAGCGTATGAATGCCATCATCCAAGAAGTGGACTCCTGATTAAAGGACAAGTTTGTCCCCTTTCTCTTTTTCTCTCCTGTCCTGTCACCTTCTTGCCTCCTACCATGGGATGACAGAGCAAGAAAGCCTCCTGCTACTCCTAGCATCTTAATACTGGATTTTCCATCCTTCAGAACTATGAGAAATTTTCTTTATAAACTACCCAGGAGTTATATAAACAAAACGTACTAGGATAATAAACCTTGTTTCTCTATGTTGCAGTCTTGGAGTAACGCAAGTTATCAATTATAAGCAACTAAGAATAGTACTACTTAAGGTACTTATTAAAACATTTTCCTAAGTGCTATATAAAACACATGTAATCATTTTACTTTCATAACAACTTTAAGAGGTGGATAACCATATCACTACAATTTACAGACAGGGATAGTAAGGTACAAAGAGCATACATATATTCAATGGCTCAGATCCAAAATAATTAAAAGAAGCCTACGAAAAATAAGACAACTGTTCTATTCAAAACACTTGAACAAGTATTTTACAATAGAATTTCTAAATGATCAAGAAACATGAAAAAAACTGTTCAATATTTTTAGCAATCAGGAAAATATAAATAAAAATAATATCTCTCCTTCTGCTTAGTCAAAAAGAAAAGGCTGTGTGTGTGTGTGTGTGTGTGTGTGTGTGTGTGTTTTCCTGGACAGCGTTTGTTCAGGAAAATTCCCATCAATTGTGAGAATGTAGAACAGAAGAGAATAAAACTGTACCAAGCAGCCTATGGCTTTTTATATCTTCTGGTATTGAGAGATGACAAACTGGATAAAGCCCAAGGTGCTATGCACAGCACAAAAATCCAACAATCTGGTCCTTGTCCTCTATTCCTTTTTTTTTTTAAATGCTCATGTTGTCTTTTCACCAGATCATGCTCCCTGTTACGGACGTCCGCATGTGTCTCTCAAAAATTCAAGCTTTAAGGTTTGAACTGGAGTGTTTCAGAGACAGACTGCAAGGACAGGGCCTTCGTCTGATGGGACTAGTGTTTTTGTAAGAAGAGACAACATAGAACTTAGTTTCTCTTTCCCTACCAAATGAGGACACAGCAAGAAGGCAGGAATCTGCAAGCCTAGAAGAGGCCCTCACCCAGATGAGTTTCCCTAACAATGAGGAAAAGCCTTATGTCTGAGACACTCAGTTTACACTTTGCCATGGTAGGCCGAGCTAAGATACTCTTTATCTCTAAAACACTTATCCTTACTTTTCCTACGTCCTTTCCCACAATTTTCATAGACAGCCCAACGCTCTTTAATTAGCCAATGATTTGTTTTATCCTTAAGAAGTTTAGGCATATCTAGAAAAACATCTGTTATCTTCTGGGATAAGTTCAATGTTTCTGTTTTGGGCTCCCATCATCCTATATGCCTGCATCTATTACTTCACCAAAAACTCCCTTAGAAATGGATGGCTTATTTTCTTTTGTATCTTTCAACTTTAAGCCTGGGGTCTGACATATGCTCTATACATATGGTGTCAAATAATTAATGGTAATAATTTGTTGAGCTGAACGCTTCATCATGTTTTTCATTTAATCTATTTGGCGGCTTTAATGCAAATTATTGTTTTGAGACAAGGTCTCACTATGCAGTTCAGGCAGGTCTTGAACTCACTATGTAGTCCAACTTGAGGCGATCTTCCTGCTTCAGTGTCCCGAGTGCTGCAATTACAGGCATGCACCACCATACCCGGCTACAGCAAATTTCTTTCCTGACAAATTGGGCGTCTGAGTTCCTCAAGTCAAAATAAGAATCATTAAATAAAAATCAGCTGGATTTTAGGCCTAGCCACCATGTACCAGACACTGATATAGGTGACTCTCAAACAAATGAGTTTGAACTACACATGTGTGGAATTTTCTTTTTTAAGAGCAGGTGAACTGGTTAGCCTAAAAGCATCAAAGAATTTAAGAAAAAGGTATGCCATAAATGCATATAATATACAAATAAAAAAGGTAAATTTATAAAAACTTCCACAATTACAGACTGTACACGGCACAATATTCATTTGAGAGAAACATAAATGAATATATTCAGCATTAAATATTCTTGTCGTTTCAATCAAGAATACTCCCTAGAGTCTCATGCACTTTTATAGGCAGGGCTTTTGGAAGGTGACTGATTCATGGGGGCAATCCAACTGGCTTGCCTGCTATTAGGAGGCAGGGTCTGGTCAGAAGGGGTGGGTCACTGGAGGTGTGACTTAGAAGGGTGTCTCTCTCTCCTGAGCACCTCCCCTTCTCTCTGCGTCCTGGCCGTCATGGTGTGAGTTTTCCTCAGAAGCAGGCCCTTCTACCATGACACTCCTGCCTTGAAGCCAGCCAACATCAACTATAACAAAAACAAAAATAAACCTCCTCCTTTAACTTGTGGGTGTTAGGTATTCTGTCCCAGCAATGAGAAAACTAAGACAAACCCTAACTGCATAAAATAACTACAGTATATACTATACCCTATAGTAATTTAGTGACCATCTCCTGTTGCTACTGCTGTGAACTAAAGTATTGTAAATATCTGTTAAAATGTTGTGATATTGCTCATCCTCAGAAAATAACATATCTCACTAAAAAGTGATGTGTTGGTTGACTGTTTAAGGTTATGGATGGAACTTCTGGCCAACTGCAAGCTATTAGCAGTTAAATTCTGGAGAAAATCAAGAAAGATACCCCCCACCAGTAGTACAAGGGCAGAGTGGGACCCAGAGGATTCTGAGCAGCCCACCCGGTTGTCGGCCTACTAACATCACAGACCAGGAGACACAGCTGCAGCCACGAGCAGTGACGCCAAGACCCAGCAGCCAGCCACTTGTGCTGCTGACAGCCCCCCTAAGCCCAGTACCTCAGACAGCAGTGCACTGCTAGATTAGACAGTTACACCAACAAAGATCTGGGGAACTGTATGTAATATGGTTTAATTGAGAAACATAGAGTTTCATCAACAGAAGAACACCAAGAAAGGTATCATATTGGAGAATAATCTCAGGAAGCACCTTTGCAGTGTAGAAGTGGAGAGTCTACGGAGGGGATATTGTTGAAGAAAAGGGTGTAGAGGCAATGTATAAGCTGTAGTGGAGTGCCAGTTTAAGGCAGTAAACACATGGCAGACCATAACCATAACACACACTACCCACATTGCTGAGGTCCTCCACAAAATTACCAGCAAAATTACCAGAAGACTGAGAGTGGGGAGTAGAAGGGACTAGGAGATGCTCCTGAAAGTCAGGCCGCACAATGCCAGCCCTGTCAAAAGTTCCTGCCTTACTACAGGTGGAGAAATGCAGGCCTTGACCATAGTACTCGAACCTCCTGTGCAGGGAGGCTGATGACAACCAGGTTGCAAGAACACAAGGTAGACCTGCGACGACAGTCCAGGTTAACAGTCCACGTTACAGTCTATGACAACACACTGGCAATCTTCACCGAGACAGTGTCAGAGAAGACGCAATGAAGAGACTGAAGAAAATCAAGATGAAACCCAAAGTCAGCAGCAACCTCGCTGGTTTTATTGCCCTAATTTCGGTTCCTGATGCAGATGCCCAGAAAAGCCTGCACTACAAGATGGCAGAGACAAAAGCAGCTGATCCACCAGCTGAGAATTCATTTACTCCTGACACTGAGCAGGCAGGGTTAAGTAAACGTCAGCTTTCCATCCCACTGTTATCTGTTATTCGATGAGAAGAAAGAGCACGAGGTCCCAACAGTGAGGAATGAACAAAGCCCTGGAGCTGAAGACCCTACGTGCTTGTGTCTTGCCACTGACCACTGAACTAGAATTAGCTACACTGTTTACGCAGCATGGGGGTTTTATTACTTTTATCTAAAGATGTCCCTTTTTGGTAATGACAAATACACTTTTTTAAAAAAAGCCTGGCTCTTTTTGAGGGGTGCTAGGATCACACTCAGAGCCTTGTGCTTGCTAGGCAAGCGCTCTATTACTTGAGCTAAATCCTCAACCCCAAAAGCCTGACTTTTCAATACACCTTTAAAAGTTTTAAAACTATTTCATATTTCATCAAGTTGAAATTTTCAAAAACCCCATTTTTAATTTGTAATAAAAGCTTCAAACTTTAGAAAAAAAGTCATCAACAAAATGTAAGCATGTGCTAATAAAGATCTTTAAAAAAGAAAAAAAGCCAGCTGGTAAGAAGGATGAAGCAGAGTCCCAGCTACCTGGTAGGCTGAGGCAAGAGCATCACTTGAGCCCAGGAATTCAAGACCAGCTTGGGCAACATAACAAGAGCATGTCTCAAAAAAACCCAAATCAAACCTAACCCAAACAAAACAGAAACATTATATACTGATTGTTTACTATGTGGCAGTAGGTGTCACAACATCCACATCGTTCAAGAACTGTGTACTTTATGG
Source organism: Hystrix cristata (assembly GCA_004026905.1). Classification (NCBI taxonomy): domain Eukaryota; kingdom Metazoa; phylum Chordata; class Mammalia; order Rodentia; family Hystricidae; genus Hystrix; species Hystrix cristata. Next base: position 32,207 of record PVJO010011141.1, read on the forward strand.
ATAGCATCCATTAAGAAGTCAGCTATTCAAAAATACTTTTAAAAACATTCTTAGGAGTCTAGTGTAGTGCACACCTGTAATACTTGCTACTTAGGAGAATGAGGCAGAAGGATCCCAAGTTTGAGGGCAGACTGGAAAAGTGTGGGGATCTGGGGATGTAATTCAGTGCTAAAACACTTGTCTAGCATATACTGGGCCCTGGGTTCAATCCCTACTATTAATAACACAAAAAAACAGAACAAGCAGCCAGGTCTGGTGGCTCATGACTGTAATTCCAGCACTCTAGGAGGCTGAGGCAGGATGATCACAAGGAGGGTACAGAATGGAGAGAGATGGAACAGAGGGAAGAAGAGAGGAACAAAGAAAAGAAAAGGTCATTCTAGCCTCTGGTTTTATAGATATGTTACTGAGTATGTTTTAAACTACACTTGAGTACTTCCTTTGGTAACACACATACTGAAGTACATTTGGGTTCCCACAGAGTAACAGTGTCAAATGCTTAGTTAACAATAACAAACACATTCATTTAAATCACTGAGAGAACTAGGGTCAAGAAGAGTCTTCTGATATTTTGTTAACACCTGTGAGTAGCACCAAACAGGATTATGTCCTACAACCAAGGTTTCACTTTTAGATACTTTTGGCTCCAACCATTAGAATGTTGTATATGAAGTGCTCAATGGAAATGCTTTCATTGAAATGATTTAAGAATCCATTTGCAGTTTTTGAGGTAAACTGTAAGAAGCAACCATATAAAATTTTGTAGTGACTTTGCTACAGATATGTTACCTGAGGATAATTTTTAAACAGTATCTTTGATCTGAGAAGTTTCTTATAAAGCGAAACTTCTATTTCCCAAGAGGCTAGAATGCTTTTTTCCTTCTAGATAATAGAAATTTCACTAAACACATTTTCCAGTTTTACTTTGGCCACCAAAAACTTTAAAGGCAAATTTACGGCTTCATTACTACATCCCTATAGGACATTATGGTGAATACATTTGATGTCACACAATGAATCTGATTGATTTTTAATCACATTCTCCTGGTTTTCCCATCTTTTTGTTGGTGGTGTTTATTTATCTAAAGAAGGACAGATGGATTTAATGTCCTTCTCTAACATACCAAATTTCTACACATACACTATACATGATGAAAAACACTATTTTCTCACCTGATTGGCTTGGCTTTGCAAATAGACTCTTCTGGCATTCAGATCTTCAAAGGGAGTCGGTCTTATATTTGAAGTTCTATAAGGGTCACTGGTAACAACTGTCTCTTGATGGAAAAGATGTTCTTTCACTAGAGAACTGGAAGTATCCTCTTCAGTTGCCTATTGGGAACAATGCTCAACTCATTAGTTGTCAGAAGGAAAAAAAATCCAACAAAGGTATTTTATAATAAATATTTATGTATATGATTAGGTAGCCATTTCAAAATGAAATAGTAGGAAATTGGGGGGGGCACCAAACTGTTTGAGCAAATGGGCTTTCTTACTAAAAACTACTTAGGAAGAATTAGAAGGCTACCACCCCCATACAGAAGAGATAGTCAATTCAAAAAAGCTTTTAATTATAATAAAATAGGAATGCAAAGAAAATAAATTAGGAAGAACATACAAATCGACATAAATCTTATTTTGCATGTTAAAAATAAAAAGCATATAGCAAGAACTGTCCTAAAGATACAGCGCACAGAAAGAAAAAACATTAGGTAGTCCATGATCTCGATGAATGAATAAATTAGCCTGAATTTGCTGATTCCTTATTAAGATTTAAATCATCATAAGAGATTTAGGTAGGGGATACCGCCAGTCAGTGATAGTCCCTAAGAAATACTTTCAAAATGTCATTATAATTTCTACAACATAAATGTTATACAACTGAAATTTAGCACACTACAAAGTCCCGGGTTTTGTTTTATTTAGTTTTTAAAAGAAGTGGGATGATTTTAGTAATCTAAAGTACAAATAAAGAGCAAAATAAAAAGACTGATAAAAGGAAACAGGGAGATGTACCTTTTGGAAATGAGGTGGGGGAGGAAAGCGGACACAAAAAGATTTAAAATGTGTCATATGCATGTACCAAGTACCTTCAACGAGTGTAACATTTATATGTTACAAATATGAATGAAAAATAATAATAATGATGATGAAAATGGGGAGGGGAAGGGGGATAAAAAGCAGCACTAATGTTCAGTACATGTACCCACTTGCCTAAAATGAATGTAAGTATCATGTATTCCAAACACACACTAATGAAAAAAATACGATTACTTTGGGAATGGTTATAGCCAAGCAAAATGGCTTAATATTTTTACTTAATTAAAGTAATGCAGCATATATAGGCATATAGGGCTAGCAATTTTAAAGGTTCACATCTTTATAAGATTTCCTTTTTATAATTTAAAAAAATGTTGTTGCTATTTCTAGAATAAAATGACTCTCCTTTCCTCCCACTTTCCTGCTCTCATGTCTGCCCGTCCGTCCTTCCTTTCATTCATTCATGTATCTGTGTTAGGGACCAAAATCAGGGTCTTGTATGCTAGGCAAGTGTTCTGCCACTGAGCTGCACACCCAGACCCCGGTACATTTTAAACTTATAACCACAAGTTCTACTTGTTGCTCTAGAACAGAGTAATTTGTACACTGAATTTCTTTGGCACTCAATTTTCTCAATTACAAGATAATTCTAATACCTACACTATACCTCAGATCTAGTTAGATAATAATAAGTGAAAATGCTCTGAAAATTAAAAGCTGTTACTGTATTATGAAACAAGGAATTAAACTTCAAAAAATCTGAGAATCTACGGTCACTTAAAAATAATTATGCCAAAAGCAGTTATGGCTATTTTTACCTAATTTTCCAATATGCCGTGACAGTTAATGCTAAATTACTGAAAAGGGGCTGGCTAAATACTAGGACTCAGCAAATGTTCCTTAAAAATGTGCAACCAAAATCAGGAATAAGAAAAAAAAAAAAAATCAATGAAATATGTTTATCTTTTCCAGAGATCTTTTAGAAATAAATGAATTGTCAGAAATCATAAACACATTGAACAGAACACAAAAAACAAAAAGGTTATGAGAAAGGGCCTCAGTCAGAATTCTGTCTCATCCAATTACAGTATATAAAATGTATGTGGTTAACTTCCCTGAATCACAATTTCTTTTAATTATAAACTGGATACATAGTAGCTGTATCAGGGTTAGTTGGGTAATCAAGAGATTAAAAACTGTAAACAGGCACAAACTATTAATAGCATCAATGGTATTTATAAAATAATTATCCCTTTAATGGCAATAATTTTTATTAGGTTGTGTTTTACTGAAGTATAGTCTGAGAAGACATTTAAGAATGGCAAGCTAAAATAAACCTTACTTTTAAATAATCTGTGCTTGAACAAACACCAAATGATTACATAACCCAGAATTTTACTGTACTGACTTGGGTTACTCTAGATATATTTGACAAGACAAAGAATAACACATTTTACTTTAAGACTCAATACACTTATTTCTTTCTTAAAGGGAACAATCCAAAGTGTTTATTGTTTCACTAATATAAAAATAAAAATGTGTAATATTTGGGCAATGATATTAAAATGTTTACCAAAATTATAATAAGTACACACCTAAAAGGGTCTCAGATAATGAAATACTAAAGCATCACTCAGGTGTCTGAAATGGCAAACAAAGCAACTGTATGAAATCACAGAATACATACTATCTACAATAAAGCATACATTGCTCATGAATTAAGAATCTAGTACTTTAGAAAATTCTCTTTTTCTGCTACCAATTGTGTTTTTTTTCCAGCAAGCTGAAAAAAATAAGATATATATTAAACTGGCAATGCTAAAGGTAGTGGTGAAAAAGAAAACAGGCATTCTTATTGATTGTTAATTCTACACTCATAGAAGTAAAATTTGCAAACCATTTCTAAAAAACAGTTTTAGTAAAATGTATAAGAAACTTTAAAAAAACACTTAACGTACTGTTAGTCATTTACAATTTTTAAAGCATAGATATTTCGGAACTCATTTTGTATATTTTATAGTATCTGAAGAGTTTATAGTAAGATATTTTGATTTGACATTTTGAGTAATCTCAATATATTCCAAAGTTCCTTTGCCCAAACACAGGACTATATCTTAAAAGAACAAAATATGTACGAATGCAAAGTCGCTCATTGAAAAAAACAATCATGTATGTTGACTACTTCTTAAATCTTGATGAAAACTTAAGTCATCAATGTGATAGTATTAGGAGGTAGTGCTATTTTGAGGTGATTAGGTTATGAAGACAGAGCCCTTATCAATGTGATTAGCACTCTTTTAAGAGAGACCCAGAAAGCTGTCTTGTTCTTTCACCTGTAAGGACACAGCAAAAAGTACTATTTATGAAATCTGAAAGTGGGTCCTCACCAGACGTCTAATCTGCCAGCATGCTTATAGTGCTTTTAAGACTTCTCAGCTTCTTACATTTCTCAAAACTATGAGAAATAAGTTTCTGTTGTTTATAAGCTACTCAAGTCTATATTATGTTGTTACAGGACTCAGAAAAAAATTTAGTATTGCCTAAGAAAGGTGGGATTCTACCCATGCTTTATCCCCAGAGCTTAGAACTAACTATGCTTGACACAACGTAAGAACCCTATAAATAATCTGTTAGGCAACTATCTACAAATCAGACCATAATATATTAACATATATTATTCCAGGAATAAATGTATGATAGAAAAAAATGTAGAAGAGTTCCTTAAAGAACAATAAATCATCACATAAAATACCTTCCAATAACTGCTGAAAGATCAAATTATGGAAAAGAAATTCTTCCCATAATCCCACTCCCATGCAATGGTCCCTATTACTATTTGACATATCTTTCTAGATTTTCTAATGCATGCCTGTATTTTTATCCTATGTATTCTACTTATACACAGTCTAACAATATAGTGCCTTTAATTCTGTAACATTCCATGGACTTTGCCCAATGTGAGTATATAATGAGCTACACTTCGCACTCTGAAATGGTTGCAAAGAAGTCCAGTGCTTAGATATGTTGTATATTATTTAGCTAATCCTCTAATTATGGGCATGTAGACTGTTTCCAAATTTTTTAATATATACATTGCAATGTGCTCTCATATACATACATCTTGTGTGCTTAGTATTTCCTTAATATTAATTTACATAAATGAAATTGCTGAGTAAATAGTATGTGTTTATTCAATTATATTACTAAGCGGCAGCAAACTCATGTAACAATTTAAAACCCCTCAACTGTTTATGAGTGAAGGACTATTTCTTTTTATCTCTGCCCAGCCTTATCATTTTACTAATCTTTGTCAATCTAACAAGTATCTTACTGTTGTTTTAAAAAAAAATTATCTGTACCATTTCCATAATTTAAATTAACAATAACCAAAATACTTTCTTAATTTGGATATGACTGATTAAAAGTGTTGAGGGTTGGAGAGGCTTCTATGTTTTTTACTGGATTATAATCCTGAAAGAGTAACTATTATTATGGAACCATGAATATAATTTAAAGGGCTGGGGATGTAGCTCAGTGGTAAACTGTATGCTCTGCATGAAGTCCTGGGCAATCCCCAGCAATGCGAGTAAAGTTAGGTGGTTGAAAATGCCAAAAACTTTCATAAGAGTAGAAAGCTGAATACTTGATATGCACAAAATTGCAACATACATTCATTTAAAAGTTTAAAAAAAGCTATAGCAATTATCATATACCCATGTTCAATGTTTTTAGTACTGTGTGCTGGCACATGTTCATCTGTATCACCTAAAATAACCTAGGCCAACATTTAACGTACAATGGAAATTTGTTTTACCTTCAGCTGCTGGTATAATTAATAATAATTCTCTAATGATTGGTAAGGGATCGTTCAGTGTTTTTTTTTTTCCCCAAGATAACTATAGCAATTTTGTGTGTAAAGGGTACAGGGTAATGCAATAAAAATAACTCTAGCTGTAGCTTTCCATCAGAACATAAGGTCTGCAGAGAAAACAGAAACAGACTTTCTCTCCACCCTTTGTCCTTTTTTCCAGTATTAATTGAGACAGAAAATTTAATGTTGTTCTCAGTTTTTAAATGTGAATTCTCAATAAATAAGTGTAAAAAAATAATGTCATAGTCTACATCTAATTAGGAATTTCATTGTTTTTCTTTTTAGGGGGTGCTGGAGATCAAATTAGGGGCCTTGTGCTTGCTAGGCAAGCGCTCTATCACTGAGCTAAATCCCCAACCAAGAACTTCCTTCTTGTAGATGAATGCTACAAATCACAGGTTTAAAAAATGTGTAGTTAAGCCACACCCAACAAGAGGAGTAAATAATTACTTATATTAATAATTATATTGTTATTTAAAACCATATGCTCAAATTATGCAAACTTGACTAGCGCAGAAAAGGAGAAAAAACTCCCACAATTCCACAGAAGTAAATGTCACATTTTGATACAGTGTTTCTAATACCAATTCATTTTGGATGGGGCCACAACCAACTCCCTATTTTATTCATTAGATTTCTTTAGTAACTTTTGATGTAAAGGTAAGAAAAAAATTCCTTGAATTTTTAATTTTGTATTTGTCTAGAATAATTAACAGTACTTATATAGTATTTTGAGCAACCTGAACAGTTATCTGTGATCAAACAATAGAAAAACTAATGAAAAGCATGTGTCAAGAGACATTAATAATAACAGTAAAGGAAAACAAGTCCTTTGTCTTAGCTTATATAAGAGCAACATACATTTCCAATGAAAAACTAGTTTGGCCTAAATGTAGTACTAAATTTGTAGAGATTATTTACTGTCTACAGATCTATTTTTGAGATAAACAGTAGCTACACAGTTCTTGCTAACTACAGATCTCTATACAATCCCCTTCTTTAACTGGTAAATCTATTTTTTAGATTTCCTGCCACAGTCAGACTCAAAAATATAAACAAAAATTACGTAAATTTTCAATAATAAAAGTCTAAAAATATCTATGTCTGAGAGTTAAGTTAATGGATGAACTTTATAAGCCTTTTAGAACGTAACTGTATGACAGTAAGTCTAACAAATAGTGCTAGCTTGGCTGCAGTACCATAAAATATGTTTTACTAGCTAAATAATAAAGTCCATCCATTAACTTAACTCTCAGGCATAGATATTTATTAAAATAATACCACCTTTTCAAAGTACAACATACCTCCTGCCTAAAGCAAAATTACTCTAGATGGTAAATGTTAAGTCACAGCCTTTTTAAACATTTTGGCTTGGAAATAACGTTATCTAATTCTCAAAAAGATTAATCAAGTAATTCTTGTTGGCCAAGGAGAAAATATGGTAACTTTTCACTTCTGGTCAATCACATTTTTCATCTTTCTTTTCTGCTCAAAGATCTAAGATCTTTTCCTCTTATAACCTCAAATTTGCTAATAAGGTAAGCTTTGTGGTTCTGATACCAATCCAGTATATCTGAAGAATAAAGGCTATAAATGGTCTGACTGCTTTATAGGAAAAACATTAAAAATAATCTTAAAACAAGCAAAAGATAACATCGAAAAAACACAAAACCTTGTTTCATTAGAATAGTCAAAGAAAGAAACTGAATGAAAAGAATGCTTTTATTATTGGTTAAATATTTTTAAAATTCTGTTTTTAGATTCTTCTTCAAAAAATCCTTCTTGAATAACAATTTGTATATAATCAGTGCAATACGAGACACTAGTTATAAAAAATGAATAAGATAATGTTCTAAATCCAAAAGATGACCTGTTATGAAACCATTCAAAACCAAATATGAAATAAAAAGGTAAACTACTTTTTGTTGACTTCTGGTAACTAGTTAAGAGAATGACTTGCTGAAATCAGAAAGTTGTTTACCAGCAAGTAACCAAATGTCTAGCACAGTTAGTTACTGCCGAAGAATAGGTACTCAAATATTTGTTGAATAAATTCGGGAATATTCAAAATGGAGATTTCTACTTTGACACATTAAAATGTTTATGCTCTAAGTACAGCGTAATCAGTACTTCGTCTGGATTAAGAAAATTAAATGGGTGATCTATTTAAACTATTTTAGTTGTCTTTACAAATAATCAGGAAAATAAATATAATCTAACCACTACTGTAAATCAGTCAACTTGTATTCAAAATCATCTCAAAATGTTTATTTATGCTAGGTCCATAGGTGAATTTCAAAACTTCAAATGTGTATTTTATTCCTAATAAAGTGGTTAAATAAATTAGAATACATTATATCCTCTAATACCTTTCAAACAAAGAATGAACGAAAACTCTGACATATTGTAAAATAAATGGCGGGGCACACAAAGGTCAATTTGAGAGTTTTCTTTCGTAATTTTAACTCTGGATGATAAAAAATCTGTTAAATCTATAACCCCAACACTTGGGAGGCTGAGTTTGATGGCAGCCTGAGGTACGTAGTAAGTTCAAGCGTGCCCAAACTACAGAGCAAGACCCTACCTCAACACAAAAAAACAAATAAACAAACCAAAGAAAAACCTATTAGCATTCTAACTTAGGAAAAATTAAACTTCCTCTCTGCTCATGCATTAGTTATCCTCCACTACATAAAAAGTTAACATGAAACTTAGTGGCTTCAAACAACATTGATTATCTCTGTTTCCATGAGTCAGAAATTTTCGAGCAACAAAGCTAGATTGTTCTGACTCAAGATTCCTCATCAAGTTGCAGTCAAGACATCTTAAATAGGTGGTTCTGGCTCAGATTCCTTGAATAACAACAGAAAACCTTGTAGGTCTCTATGGAGTTTACTCCATAGATAAAAAACACACTGACAAATTTCTGAGAAACTCTTCTCTATCTTAAACGTCTGCTAAGTAAGGGACACATCCTTACACTTCTTTTAAATGTTACTACTTTGACTAAAAGGTCCTCTGAGGCACCACCTCCCATCTTTCTAAGGCCTTAACCAAAAGAACTTCGGAGGTTCTGGGAACCCAAAAACATCTTAATTAGGTGGCTCTCACTTAGGTGGATTTCACTTCATGAGGTTGCAATCAAGATACTAGCCATGGCTCCAGTTATTAGAAGGCTTGCCTGGAGCTCAATGACTTACTCCCAAGATGGCAGACTAATACGGCTGTAGCTTCTCACAACACAGATGTCTACTAGAGTGGCTTGATGTCCTTGTAACATGGCAACTGGACATTCCCACAACTAGTGATCTGTGACAGACTCAGAAGTTGCAATGTCTTTTACGACCTACCCTTGGAAGTTACTACATTCTCTATAAAGATAACAACTCACTAAGTATACTACACACTCAAGGAGATGGGAGGATTATATTCCACTGAAAGGAAGAATATTGAAAGGAAGAATATTAAAACATCTGAGAATCTACCTGAAAAAAAAACAAGATTAAAAAAAAAATTAAAACTTGATAGAAAAATTGGTCTTACTGAAATTACAATGAAATGAAAGCCCAGCATGAGGATTTTTACTGATATTACATGTTTTCTATTTTATTATGAACATTAAAAGCTAAGCAAGTACTTTAGTGTACAGCGAAGCTAAGATATAAGCACTCCTTTAGGTACGTGCCTGCAGGTAAACTGTTGGACTGACAGCACAGATACCTTACTATGAAGCAGGAATCCTAAGAAGCTTAAACAGAAAAATAATTCTTACTGCTTTCACTACACAGCATTTCTCTTTACCAGCCTTCTTCCTGGTTCTTTTTATTACTTTATTTATAAATTTATTTTTCTTGTTTTTTCACTCTATACCAAAACCCCGACATACACGGTATTATGAGACAACTTGATTATGAAAATCAACTGATTGCTACATGTACAAAGTCTTGTCAACACTTATGTCCTAGAGTAATTCTTTTCCCCCCACACAATGTTATATGTAGAAATTCACGTGAAACTAAGTCAGAAGAGTATTAAAATGAATATTCATTAAGTAAGGGAAAGATATTTAAAATGTGAAAATTCTACTTCAAGTTGAATTTTAACCAACTTATCTTTTGGTTGTCTTTTGTTTATCAAAAGACAGAAATTCTGAAAATCCTTTCCCAGCTTCTGGTCCCACATTGTGACCACTAACAGAACAAAACAAAACATGAGAAAACACTTAACTGAAAAAAAATTCCTTTTTGCATTGCATTATATATTTCTTATACCTGAGTAACTGCGTCTGACTATATTACATAATAAAACCATCAATAAATACATTCATATACACGTACAAGAATTCTTTAATATACAGTAGAGTATGGAGAATTAGGATACACCCATTCAAATAGAACTAAAACATTAAAAACTGTAAACCCAGAAAATATTTAAGTATGCAAAAAGTATCAGTATGTACTTATGTGAAAAAAAATGCAGACTATGGTACAATGATACCATCACAAAACCACATTTTTATGTACCGTGTGTACAAAAAAAGTACCAATGGCCATAATTTAAAATATGTAGATGTTATCAGTGATAGTTAACAGGTTTCTATTTTTCTCTCTCTCTTTTTTTTTTCTTTAGACAGGATCTTGCTCTGCTGCCTACATCAGCCTCAAACTCAACCTACTCCTGTCAGGTTTTGGAGAAGCTGGTACTACCAGTGTGTACCACCATGCCTGGATATTTTTTAAAGTACTGTTGCTATATATCAAATTTTCTAATGTAAACATTTATATTGTCTGATTATGAAAGTATTAAAATAAGCAACCTGTACATAAAGTACCTTGCTTTCGGGTCACAACTATTTTTTAAAACAGTATGAATAGTGAAATATATACAGAGATTTGGGTTCTTTTATGGTTATAAAAGTATAAATACTTACTGCAGCAAATGTGAAAAATACAGAACACTACTAAAAAGAAAGTCATATAGCTCAGAATCCCACAGCCCAAAGGCAAACAATAAAAATATTCAACATTTTGGGTAATAAGAATATCAATATTTAATTTTTGTTTTTAATTGCTTAATATATTGCAAGGAAACTGGTAAATTTTAAGAGCAGCATGACAGATTGATCATTATATTGGTAGGTATTTAGATAGTTCATTTTTTGTTATCACTAATATTTAAATATATATATACTCACATAAAACTAAACCCATGCGTAAAAACTTTTGTGTATCTCATTTCCTCCTTATACATTAGAGCAAACTGGATCACTAGATCAACAAGCATGTTTCTATTTATCTTTAAAGCCTAATACATACCAAAAAAACTACTTTCTACCAAAAAAAAAAAAAAAAAAAGGTGCTAATCTGTATTTTCTCCAGCAAGGCATCAATCTGTTTACCTCACAGACACAGGTAACACAGGACAGTATCTTTTCTTTTAAACTTTTAGTCACTTAGTAACTAAAACTGTTAGTTTAATTTATACTACCTGCTTATTAAAATGAATTAAAACATAATGGCATTCATATGCTTACTGGCAATTTGTACTCCTTTTCTATGAATTTTTGGTGTAAGAATCTTGTTTTGGGGTAGCTAATTCTACATTCTCATGAGCCAATTTCTCAAAAACAAAGTATGCCAAAATAAAACCCTTCCTCTACATATTGGCTCTCTGGAAAACCCAAACAAATAAAGTACAGTGTCTTTAAAATTTTCTTAGTGATTTACACATTACTTATTAAAGCTTACTGATTTCCTCCACATCATTTATGTTCAGAAGTTATTTTCAAGCCAAATTACTTACTTGTAAGTTATCTTCTGTTCCTTCAGCTTCAATTTTTGATGGGGGGCATCCTAAGAAAACAAGCAAAAGTTAATGAAGCACAGAATTTTTGCCTTAGATTTATTTCAGTATTAATGACTAATTGATTATGTCATTAAAACACTTAAAAGACTAATCAGAGATAATTCCTGGCTGCCAAGCAAGCCAGCCAGGTACTGGTCACTTGTACTTGCCCTTTGTTGTCATAATAAAGTATGTAACTGTTTCCTTCTACAGGTAAATTTCCAGTTACTTACTAAAGTAATGTTTTCTCTTATAATAAAGATAAAATAACTATCATGTCATAGTAATTTTTCTTCAATTAGAAATCAAAGACTGCTTACAAATTCTAATCCCTTAGCCACTTACCAGTCTAATTATTTAAATACAGGATGACCAAAAACTGCATTTTTGGGTTAATTTTTACAAGATAATATAAAAACAGCAATTTTATCAAATTTATTCAACACAAGAATCGACTGGTTGAAATGACATCTGCCTGAGCAACACTCGGGATAGTCAGTACAGAAACAAACACACTGCCTGAGTGACACTCAGAGTAAACTATTAAGTGGTTAAGGTACAGTAGCTATATTATTTAACCACAGTTTTATGCAGCATCAAAACATATTTGAACTGGGCATGGTGCCACATGCATGTAAGACCAACTACTCAGGAGGCTGAAGCAGGAAGCTTCCAACTTTGAGGCCAGTGTGGGCAAACTTAGCAAGACCATGTCTCAAATAAAAACAAAAAGGGCCAGGAATGTAGCTCAGTGGTAAAGCAGCTGCCTATGATGTGTGAAGCCCTAAACTGTACTGAGCATCTCAATGTTTTTGCCTGTGGTTTGTCTCATAATTAATTCAGTTTTTCAAATTTTTCTCTATAACACCATCTTAAAAGCACACAAATTACAATGTAGTCTTAACACATTTTGATTCAGTTACTTTATGTAGAAAATTATTTCTGTTAATAAAAGATATTTTCAGCCAGGCACTGATGGTACGTGCATGTAATCCCAGCACTCTGGGAGGCTAAGACAGGAGAACTGAAAGTCCAAGCTGCGTCTGGGCAACTCAGTGAAAACTCTGTCTCAAAATAAAAACAAGGGCTGGGGAACATAGCTCAGTGTGAGGGCCCTGGGTTCAATCCCCAGTAACGGCCATAGGTGTGGGGTTTGGTGATATTTTCCTTCCTAACTTGAAGAAACAAAAAAGTAAATCTTCATTATTTCCTTTATGAGAAGAAATGAGTTTTAATGTTACTTTTGTCCATTTAAGCACAGCCAGTCTTAAATGAAAATGAATTCTTCTTCCAAAATCTGTATGTTTTAGAATTAGACATCTTCATAGACTGGCAAGATATACAAAGAATAGATTGGGTATGGTCTTAGTCAATCCTCAGTAATGTAATCCAGAGTTCAGTCATTTAATATCTATCTACACATATTAGAGTATTACAAATTCTCTTTTTATCTAATTTCCGAGGATAAGGTGCGGCCAATAACACATATACAAGTGGAATACCACACTATAATTCTAGCTCTACTCTCCTGGTCCCTCTTCTTCAAACCCTTTCCCAAATCCTTCCTTTAAAATATATCTTATCTGAAGGCTGTTTATAAGCTCTTCAAAATAATAGATACAACTGGCAGGAACTGTTATTTAATAATAAAAAACAGGCTAAGGAGCCCATTATTTCACCTTTACCTATTCTGCATTTTCTAAGCCTGGTCATATAGCACAAAAACTGACTTGTTTAAAGTACTACTTTGTGTCAACTTGAAAGAAAGACAACTTCTATGTACATTTAACAGATGAACACATTAAGAAAATAAACAGGAAAGTCTACCTTGAGAAATATCCTCGATGGCTCTTCGAATGCCTCTATCAAATGCCCTAGCATCAGCAGGACTTTGAAAGGTAAGACCAAACTTCTTGTCATCGATCTTCCAATGGTGAAATGTTGGAGTGACCTTATTGTAAATGAGGTCTTTTTTAAGCATACATTCCAAAACCACCTGCCAAAAATCAACACCAAAGTTAATACGCATATATTAAATCCATTTAATGTAGCTGTTAGATACAAACTCAGGTGAGGAAAGTTTTACCTTCTTTTTTTGGGTGCTGGGGCTCGAACTCAGGGCCTCGTGATGTTTTACCTTTTAAATAAATATTTTAGTAAATTTAAAAATAGAGGCCTTGAAATTAATCTACTTTAGAAAGTTGATAATGAGATTAAAATGAGATCTAGAAGATATGCATGGCTGGCCATGGTTGTACACGCCTGTAATCCCAGCACTTGGGAGTGTCTCAAAAAACAAAACAAAACAAAACACCATGCAAATTGTAAACAGTATTCCATTATAACTCTCATGACTTTTTAAAATCATTTTCCTAAATTTCTTAAAAGATCCATTAACATCTTTTTGAAGGCTTAATGGTCCTTGCAGGAGATAAAATAACTGCCTTGCCACTTTCTCATACTAAGTAGATCACCTAACATTTTGAAAACTTAGTTTCCTCATCTCAGAAGTATGAACAGCAATGAGCATATGAACCTCATAAGCATTCATCTAAAGAGCTTCATGTGACATGCAGGACAATATACCTTTGTTTATATTTTTCATTTTTATTTTGAAATGAGTTCAAGTTTAAAGAAAAGTAACTGATGAATATGATCATTATGTATATCTACGATGCACCAATACATGTTCGTGGTAAATTTAAATAAGAAAAAAAAAAAGAAAAGTAACAAGAATAAAAATTCCTGCCTCCCTTTTACTGATTTGCTTGTCTCTGTGTACATACACAAATAAACATTTATTTTACTCTAAATTATTTCAACAATGTTATCGATATTATGCCCCATTACTCTTTAATACTTCAGTGCTATTTCCTAAGAGCAATGTTGTTCTTTTATGATTATAGTACAATTATCAATTTCAGAAAATTTAAAACTGAAACAACAATTTTATCTAATTTGTAGCCTATATTTTAATTTTGTTCACTGTGCTGATAAAAACTATACTTTTTCGTTTATTTATTGGGACAGGGTGGTGAGACAAGGTCTCACTACGTAGTTCAGGCTGGTCTGAAATTCACTATGTAACCCAGACTGGCCTTAACTTGGGCAATCCTCCTGCCTCAGCCTACTGAGTGCTGAGATTACAGGTATGCACCACTAAGTCTGGCAGTATAATGTTCTTTTTAAAAAACTTCCAGTCTAAGATTCATTCCAGGATCACACATTAAATCTATTAGTGATCCTAAAAAGTAATCTAATTAATAAACAAATAAAACTACACACCTTACTTATTTTAGGATACTGTGTAAGACAGAAAAAATTAAAAACAATCTAAATAAAACCTAGATCCCATATCCTGCTTCACTGCTTCAAAGAACCCAATGATCTCAATTATTGTTTACTTACATTGTTCATTCCTGCTGCCCTCACTAGAACTTAAAGACTAAACGAGTAAGGACTTGGATTTATGTTTTGCCAAATTCCTGGACCTAGGAATGGGACATCACATATGTAACTTGCTAAGTATCTGGTGAAAGAGAGAGAATTTTTTCTCTACGGCTCTCTCTATTCTGGTCACCACTATTACTTGTATGCCTCTTTCATGCATCTGCTTACAATTCCCTCAGATCCTTTTTTTTTTTTTTTGGTGCTGGGGATAGAACTCGCCCTTTGATTTTTAAAAAAAGTGTAAGCCTCATCAGATCAACCCCTTGGTCAAAGTCTTCAGGGTCGTTTCAAGAATTTTCAGACCAGAATTCTTGGCACAGCCTACTAGGGCCTGCATGGGCTGGTCTTGGTGTGCTGGAGCTCTGTCCTCACTTCCCACTCTTTCCCTGATACACTGTCCATTCACACTGGCTGCTCAGCACCCTGCGGAACTTCTCCTTCTCTCTGGAACCTCTCTACCACCTTATTAATACCGCTCCCTTATCTTTAAGATCTGAACTCACATAACTTCTTAAAGAAAGCCATTCTTGACCCCTAGACTGAATATAGTCTTACAAGGCTTCTGATACACATATAATTACATGTATTTATAATATTAACATTTGAGTCATTATTTGTACAGTGCCCATCTCCCCCATTAGTATATAAGCTGGGTGAGGGCAAATACTGCCACCACATTTGGTGATCACTGTATCCTCAATCGTTACAAAATAGTAGCAACCATACATGACAAGTATTCCAACTCAGAAAAATGCACATTTCCATATTTTTCTATAAAATGTCAGGTTTTACACATTCCTCTAGAAACTCATGCATGGATTATAGATTAGGAACCCCTAATTTACACTTTATGAGTGATTTAGGCTCAAAACAAGCACTGGTAATGCTTTCTCCCAAGAGTCAGATAACAACTTTTAGAAATTTATCAAGTCATGATTAGAAGTGACGATAAAATAAATTACACTGAAAACAAAGTAATAAATATGTACTCAAAACTCTCTTAATTACACTTTACAATTACCTATGTTCTTGTGGTAGTTTATGTCTATTATATCTGCATAGTGGAATTACTATATACGCTGTGCTGTTGATTTCTTCTCAGTGCTACGTTCAGTGACTTCATGTTGACCAAGCCAAGATAGGAGGACAGCAAATGCTATAAATTAGTGCCTCTGTCTCATTTAGAACGATGATTTTTAAACCTTTATCAGCATAGCACTGACTATAATGATTCTTGCTAATTTCTTATTAATTCATGAATAAATAATCAAAAAGGTGACTAAGACCATTCTTGTCTATTCAGAAGCAATATAACAAAACTCCCTTGGGAGTTTTGCTACTTTCATGACTGTACACATATTGCAAAAGAACATGTATCCAGGGCTTTTATGAATTGCCTCCTCTGCTAAGTCATTTTACACAAATTTACCATTTCTTATGCAAATGCTCTGCAGCAATAACAACAACAGTAAAATTCATGATGAGTTTCTAGAATTCAAGAAATACAGTATTGGCATTAGAGACTGTTGCAATTCTTTTTACCACATTCATTAGTAAACAGTAGAAAAAGGAATACTTTAGAAAACAATGTTAAATAAAATTATTACAAAAGGGGCAAATGTAAACTGAGTTTGATCCCATAGGTTTTATTATATAAAATCATCACTAGATTGATTTTTAATACATGAAACTATTATGAATTAACTCTTCTCTCAAATTTTCTAAAATTGGTTATTTATCCACTACTTTCTCTCAGATAAAACTTCCAACACAAACTAGACTAATCTCTACCACTAGTTTTCGATGGCATCTTTTTTTTTTTTCTTTTTCTTTTTTGGTGCTGGGGATCGAACTCGGGGCCTTGTGGTTGTGTAAGCAAGATGGCATCTATTTTTTATAAACTCCCAAAACTCGCAGAAAAATGAGATTTAAGGATGAGCTTTAAAATGTTGAGAAGGAAATGGAAAGGATAGTGACTAAGGCTTACACTCACACAAACATCTATGTAGAAATAATGCTCCATGGAAAAGTCATGTAAAAATTGAGTTTACAGACTGAAACAATTGGTTAAAACAATTTGCTAATTATGAACTAGACTTCATTTTTTTTTCACCTTTATTTAAAAACAGTATCATGAAATAAACATTTTACAGCTCATAGAGTAATTTACTGATACAGTATATTTATTGTAGCAGAAAACTAATTAGCTTCTAGGAAAAGGCTGTAATAATGGTAGTAACTATGATGACTATGGAATAGGCAGTGAAATATTAAAAAAAACAAGTGATCTATTTATTGGCACTCAATGTCTTGGTAGGTGAATTTACAACATGCCTCCTACACTTTCCTTACAAGCTCCATGTCCAAAGTCTAACAGTTTCCTACATATCTAAGTCACACAACAGAAAATAAAGACAGAATTTCATCACACCAAAGACAATGGATAGTACATCTTAGTTAACAGGTACCAACTGTTTACCCAGAATTAAGAAACAAAAATGAAAACAAAAACAAGACTGAAAGTTGTACCAAGAAAGGAGAGAGAAGAATGCTTCAAAAAGATTTTTACTCATCATATCATCAATATCAAATCTACATTCATGAAAAGCAAAAATAATTTTAAAGGCTGGAAGGCTGTCTTTTACAAATTTTGAGTACTAGGGTCTACTTTTCATTGTTCCTCCTCAACTGTACAGAACAGTGAGTTCCAATTTTAACCTGCTGGGATTTTCACTGTATTTTTTTTTTTTTATTTTTTTTTTTTTGGTGCTAGGAATCAAACTCAGTGCCTTGTGCTTGCAAGGCAAGCACTCTAACCACTGAGCTTAATCCCCAGCCCCATTCACTGTATTCTTTTATCTTGAGATAACATAAGCATTCACAGGCACATAGGATGCTGAATTGTTTCCTGTATTCACGATTTGT
The DNA here is from genome assembly GCA_004026905.1 of Hystrix cristata. NCBI lineage: Eukaryota > Metazoa > Chordata > Mammalia > Rodentia > Hystricidae > Hystrix > Hystrix cristata. Next base: position 50,337 of record PVJO010011141.1, read on the forward strand.
GTAACTTGCAAACAAACCATAGAAAACATCAATTACTGTACATATTTGCCAAAAGATTTTAAGTAACCAATCCAACCTTACCAGGTGAATTATTTATTCTGAAAAAAAGTAAGTTACAGTGGTAAATTATTCCTGGCCAATAGAAGTTGCACCTATTATTTACCAGTTACACAGAAAAAGGGACTGAAGTGGTTCCAAACCCTCCCAGAACACGACTCAAGGAAACATTAAGTCTGAGTTCTGTTAAGACTATCCTAAAGGCAACTGCTAAAAACCATCAAAACATAATTGTAGCCAGGTGTCGTCATATATTCCTGTGATCCCAGCACTCTGGAAGACTGGGGCAGGAGGGACACAAGTTCAAGTTCAGCCTGGGCATCTCAGTGTGAGCCTATCTCAAAGCAGCTGAGAATATGACTCAGTGGCAAGTTCCTGGGTGCCATCCCCAGTACCAGGAAACAAAAAGAAAACAACAAAAAAAAATATGATAATCTTAAAACTTGCCTGTAATTATTAAGCTTCACATATGCTTAACTAATTCTAATCAAAAGTTAAATGAACTTCTTTGTGGAATTAAGTAGTTTTGGAAGTATGTGAATTTCATCAGGCCCCCATGGTAACCCTGAAGGGCATTCATAAATTACAAGGTAAAGAGAAATGTAAAAGTGTATCAGCAGCCCCACCCATTTCTATACAAAATTTTTACATTAAATTAATAAAAAGGACTGTTATTATAAAGCAGATATTAATGTTAAGCCTAAATGATAAATAACTACAAAGAATATACTACCAAAGTAACTTACCAAGAATAACTTAACTGAGGCAAAATTGATCCATTAAGAATATGGCTGGTTAGCAAAGAACAAAAAATTAGTAAAGTTTTAGAATCACTATTACAACATTTTAGACTTCTCATTATGTGCAAGTGTCTTGGGATTAGAAATGAAGATTAAAAAAATGCATAATGAGAAAAAGTATAAATTAGAAAAAGCCACAATAAATTTAAGAGCCCTTAAATATGCACAATGACTACACTAAAAACCAAAAACCCAACTTTCACATACCGACAGATCTGACCAGTTTGAGGAGAACGTAATTGTTGCAAATGGACAGACTGGAGCCAACTTTAGGAAGGTGACTATAATAATGAAAGGAGGAAAAAATACAATTCTGTAGGTGTATTTGGTAGAACAACTTTGCGGTTCAACACAGATCTAAGCTGGTTAAGACATACAAAGCTTAAACACTTTTCTATCTATATACGTAAATTACTTTGGGAATCCTAAAAATAAAGATCTCAAAGCCTTTCAAAGCAATGGTAACAAAAAGCACAAATACTTTTTGTTTCTATCCTTTCTTTTGTTAGGGTCAAATAGATGTTAATGAAAAATACAGATCAAGAAGAAAAACCTGTAATTTAAGAAAAAATGAAAATTACTATAACAAATTTATTGAAATTTGATAAAGTCGAAGGAAGGAAGACAAGTAACCTGTTACACCAGGCAGTTAAGGGAGGGTAGAAGATAGTTAAAAGAGAATGGATACTTTTAAGTATCCAAACTAAAATGATTAAGCTATGAAAAACAGAAGGGACAGGACCATAACACAGACACTTCCCTTCCCAAGGACAAAGAAAAACTGTGTAAGAGGAATTTGGTATAGTAACTAGGTTTGTGGGCTTTGTATTAAGATCAGTTGGGTGCCAGACAGTCTCTATACAATTTACTATTCAGCTAACCTTTGAAAATTAAATGATGTGCCACTACATTAAGTACTCAAAACCATGGATGACACACTAACCCTTCAATAAATACTAGTGCTAGTGGTAGTGTTGGGCACCCCATGCTGCCACTGGTCTGTGGCAAGTTAGTGGCCACAAGAGGCTGGGAGGACACTACTCATGAGGGGACATCTTCTTTAGTATAGCAGAGGGAAGAGTTTGAATGATAAATACAAGTAGTGTACTCAGGACTCTAAAGAGATTCTGAAGGGCTTAAAAGTAATTGCTTCAGTTTCCAACACTTTTCCTTCATCTGAAAGAAATTCTAGGGTAAGAATTTATATGGAAAAAAGGGGAGTAGGGAACTACGCTCATTAAATAACTAAAACTTCTAAAGATGTGTTCTAATTTATTTTGGGAAACATGAAGTAAAACTTCTGTCATAAAAATTACTGTACTGTTTGCCAGGGTATTTAAAATAGACCAAGCCAAAAATGGGTATAAGTGCATTTTTGTTTCACTAATAACAACTAATAATTTAGAAGAGTAAAATCAAATACATACTTTTAAACTAATATGTACTTTATTAAAGTTGCTACCTTACAAGTCAGTAATTACATATTTAGTTAATATATAAGAATATAAAATTTTTACTAACTTTCTGAAACAGTTGTGAATCCAATGAAAACACTTTTCATTTTCTGAAATAAGAATTCAAATTATTTGATAACTAAAATTGATAATTTGTATTTCAAATAGTTGGCTCATATTATGAACTTTAGTTTTCTGGATGATAAAAAAACTAGTATCACAAAGAGGCACAGTGGTGCACAACTAAATCCAAGCTACTTGGAAAGCTGAAGCAGCAGGATCATGAGTCCGAGACCAGCCTGGGCAACATCTCAAGATACTCCCTTAAAACGACAAAAAGTTTTACTAATTGTCTATTAATAAAAATGTATCTTTAATACTGTGTTCTGAGCTGAGGAGGCTTTCAGAAATTTAAGGGAAAAAAAATGAGTAGCAGAAGCAGCAATGGCAGACTTTCACACAATAGCAGTTCGGCTGCAGGCAAATGGCATCGAATTTTCACCATCATAGCATATTATTCTAATACACCTTTACAGCAACACAAGCTACTGAAATACTAATGAGTGGTTTACAAAATTGACAGAAATATTAATAAAAGATACTGAAGTCACTAAGAATCTAGTGAAATCAGGAGAAAACTGGAGGCAAATAGAGAAGGCATGAAATTGAACAGCAAGAGAGGGAGAGGAAAAAAAAAAAAAAGAAATGACAGGAAATTATAAAATTCCTTAAATGAAACAGTTGTGGGTAAAAACCAGATCCAAAAAAGTAGCCTGCTAAAATGAAGACCAGAAGGTCAAGACTGCAAAGCAGCCAAGAACAATGATGAGGCGCAGACGCAGTCAGCTATGAGAAGCAACTGCTACAGTCAGTAAATGAAAATGGAAAGCTAGAGAATGGTGATCTGCATGGTACCAAGTGCCAATGAAGGGATTCATACAAAAGCAGGTGATAGAGCACTACTGTGCAGGAGAAACAGAGAAGAATAAAAAGTGCTATACCATCTCCACTCCAACTCCCACCATTCTCTTAACTGTGGTATTCTAGTGAATAGAACCAGTCTCTTTCAGGGAAACAAAACTGTTAGGAAGGCTGAATCCTAAGGAAAAAGCTAGTGCAGGCGATTCACTTTCAGTAGAGGAATGCTTCTGGAGAACTGTGGTTTCACAACGGAATACATAATTCACAGAGGCACAGTGGAAAGCTCAGCAGAAAACTCTTGTTCTGTATTTATTATAATGTTTAACACAGACAGAAAGAGGGTTTCCCTGGTATTTTAAGATTTCCACGTGGTAGAAAGGCAACAAATTCTAATTTTTAATAGAGTTACTGCTATTTCTACTTTATTTTCTTCTTAGAAAATGTGTGTTCTAATTTCGTTTCAGGCTCCAGTAACTCATAAGAAAACTGCATTTTAAAAAGTGTTCTTTTAAAGCAAATGATCTATTATTTTAAAAGCACTTCAATTTTATAAATAACTTTTTATCCCCAACCTAATTACTTAATAATCCTGAAAACATTTCTTGGTTTTCTTTTTTCTATTTCAAAATTAATTGTCACTATAAGTTTATACTGGTAGCTATTTTACAACATTGTTTATTTTTTTCACAGAGTATCTTACATGTTCAGCTGTTTTAAGAATCCTATTGGATCTTTCTACTTAGCCTACTCTGTGTTTAAAGCACATAATGTGCTTTAAAAAGCATTATTTTAACTATATTAGTAAATTTCCAGTGTTTTGTCTACCATACTAAGAACACCTATTTTAGACCCTGTGGTAATTAAAAATTGTTTAGCTTTTTGATAAAATGTTGGTAAGATGAAAGTGTTATACTTACAAACGACCACGACAGCTAATAAAAACTAAATGCAAAAAACAAAGTTTCTATCATGTGGAATGTGGAGTTCTTTGTAAAGATTACCTAAACAAATGAAAAGTTAAATTTTAGCCAGCATTTTACAAAATAAGTGATCCAAGATAACTTGTACTAGAATTAGTGAAAGAAATCAAGGCTGTATAAATTTAGAAGGACATGGAAGGTGTAGTTCATATAAAGAAAGAGGTTCTCAGACTACTCCATCGCCACCGATGTGTGTGTGAGGAAGCAAATACTTTTTACTTTCTTCATTTACAACAACCAACCCTGGTGTATCTTTAAATTCTTTCTTAATCATCAATAAAGCATGAAAGCCAATTATGCAGTGTGTTCCAACCCTTTTCTCCTCAGGCACACACAGGAAAGGAAAAAAGAAAGAAACTTTTACAAGATAGTCTGAAGGCTCTCACTACTTTTACCTTGTTAAAGGTCAAGCCGCTGGAAGGTCTAATTTAGAGTGCCAAAAGGAAATAAACTCTCCCTTTGTAGGCATCATAAAGGAAAGCAAGTTACAGTAAGTCCCTGACTTACGAACACTCCAGTTACAAACTTCCACAGATATGAACAGACCTCACATTTCGACTTTTTATGCTTTACATGGTATATTTGTGTCAAAAGTGTGTAACACTCACTTTGTCGGACTTACGAATGAATCCCATTTAAGAACCTCTCCCAAAATAGAACTTATTCCCAAGTCGGAGACTTACTGTATGGGTCATCACAGGAAATAATTATTTCTCATCACTTAAGAGTGAGAGAACAAATAAATACATGAGTGTTGACCCAGTTATACAAAGTGATATCTTCTTGAAAAAATCCTGGGCAGCCTGCTCTCTAGTAATAGAAAATATGATGTAAATGCTATGTAAATAATTGTTAGACTACGCTGCTTAGGGAATAATGACAAGGAAGAAAAGTGTATGCATGCTTAGTATGGGCACAATATTTTCCCCAAATATTTTCAATCTAGTTGGTTTAATCTATAGATGTATAGTCTGCAGGTATGGACAGCTGACTGAATAACCCTTGAGAAGCCTAAGGAGACTTATTTTTAGCAGAAGCTATTGTAAATCAAAGGCTGCAAAATCTGTCAAAACACTGCTCCCTCATCACTTAGAAAAGCCATCTTTCTGCTTCACCACGGTTACCAGTATTCTGATTTAAAAACACCTTTTAAAATATTATCTAGAATGTCTTTGTTAGTCAACAACTGGTCATATATACCTTTTCCTACTATTTGTTCCTTCTTAAAGAGTGCAAGTTTATTCAGTGAGAGTGTGAGGGACAAGAGTTTCATTTCTGTTACTTATCTAAAGAGATTCTAAGGGAAATGGGCACAGGACAGTTTTTAGCAGCTATCTTTTACATAATTAACTGTTAAATAGGAAAACTATCAAAATTAGCTGTATAGTCACTGAGAAAGCTTTTAAAAAAATGATATTAATTTGGGAAGAACTCTGTAGACTTAGTAGTCGTGGAGTACTTCACACATACACACAAAAAAATCAAGAAATTAGAAACAAGAAAAATGAAGTAGAATAAAACTGACCAATATAAATATCTATGGAAATGGCTATTAATGATCCTACAAAGCATGTATGTAGACTTCAATTTTATTACCGAACTCTTCAGAGGGAGTTTAACTGAAGTATACTATTCAACAGAGCAGGCCGACTGTCTGCTTATTTCAATGTCACTGTCTCATTTGTCATAGGACTCTGCAGCACTTCGCTATTTTCAATTTATAGCTATGAGCTATTGCCTACACCTTTGATCATATAGGTTAAGGGGACTGCTTTACTATGAAAGCTTTACTACAGCTAATCCCTAAAAGAAATATGACAACCCTCCAACCAAAAATTATTCCTATTTTATAAATAAGTTTCCTCAAGGAGAAACGGTTAGGTGAAACTACCAGTACTGTGATTCCTGGCCAGTACGTCTATCAGAAGAACCTATGTTTTTTATTAATCTATCCTGATTCCATACTCTAAGGAACAGGTAAACCGCTCTATTTTTTCCCTTTCTTCTTAAGCCCTGTCACGAGGAAAAGTTTGTGTTCTTTCTGAATCCCAGGTTAATTCCCCTAGCTTTATGTTAAAGCCATACTCTGAATACTCACAGAATCCATCAGTCAGAGCTATGCCTGAGCAGTCTCATTTCAAGTTACAAAGATTTGGTTCTAAACTGTCCATCTCTATTAATATACCCAATACTCTACTGATTTATTGCTCTATTTTACCTCTAGGTCATCTTTTCCTTGTTCTTATGCTTTTTCTAACAAGTCTTTTTCTCCAACTCTTACTCCATTACTGGACTTCTTTCTTTTCCTTTTTTATTTTTACTACATAATACATTTTCAGCAAAAAAAACTTTAGACCCTTACTATGTTTCTCAGTTTCTGTAATCTATAATTTCTTTTCCAACAACATTTCCAGTTATCATTAGATCAGATAAGAAGCATTATACTCTAGGACAGGTCACTGTATTAAGCCTTTTCTTAGATGTCTGCAAGTTTACGAAGACATTTGCAAATACCAAACACTACCTTAAGGCCAGAACTCCTTTTAAATACTTAAACTCTTTACAGATGACATGTTAAGTTTATTATATTCATTTTATACTTCAACTGGGGTTTCTTACAATACTAAAAGCACATTCTGGTTAACTGAGAGACATTTTACAATGTGTAACACCAAAATAAATCACAAACTCCCAAACACTGGAGCTGGAAGTCTTTCAAGATGACTTATGATAACTTTCTCTTTAACTGAATAATAAATTGGGGCATAGACAATTTAAGTTATTTTCTGAATTATTAAAATAATTCAGTAAAAAAATAGAGACCAAAACCAAAAACATCATATTTAAAATGTTCATGAATGAAAGAATTACTTAGACCTTAAAATGCATTTCCAACAAAAATAACATAGAAGATAAAAGGGCTCATAAACCACCCACAAATACATAAAGGGAGCTCTAGTTATTTTCAAAGGTCTTAGACATTCTGGCACTTTAATTAAAAGACAGCAAATAACTAACATCAAATGCTAGACTGAAATTCAAAAATATATACATATAAGAAAACATTTATCTAAGTAGAAGACAATATTGTCAAAAGTTAAGCTAGGCACAGTAGCCCACACTGAAATCCAAGCTACGTGGGAGGCCAAGGCAGGAGGATTGAAAAGTGTGAGACCAACATGGATAACTTAGTGAGAGCCTGTTTCCAAATGTAAAAAGTAAATAACCAAGGGTGAGGATACAGCTGAGCAATCCTTGGGTCAATCCCCAGTATTGAAATTAAAAAAAGAAAGAAAGAAAAGAAAAAGTCTGGTCCTCAAGTAGTCATATGAGCCTGGAGAGAGAGAACTTGAGATCAAGAGTCTATGACAGCAGAGCAGGAGTCTGCAAAAAGCCAGTCAGTTGCATATAGTCTCTGTTGGAACTACTCAACTCTGTCGTTGTAATGGGAAAACAATCAAAGACAAACATAAAGAAATGCTTGGTTTTTAAAACCAAAAATACCCTTTATTTATGGACATTAAAATTTGAATTTCATTTAATTTTTACATGTCACAAAATGATTCTTTTTATCAACCATTTAAAAATACAAAAATCATTGTTAGCTCACAGTCTATATTAAGAAAACCTGTGGTAAGCTTGACGTTAGCCTGTGAACTACAGTTGCCAGTCTTTGGTCTGAGACATTGCGGAGAATAACCAAGGGGACTGTTTACCAGTGCTCTGGCCTTGCAATGAAATAGAAGTGGGCACTCCCACCCAGTAAGCATACGATGTCAGAGCCAGTTTGGAAAACTATCGTATTTTACTGTCTCTGACACAAAAAGAGCCTCAGAAACAATCACTGAATCATGGGCAAAAACAACTCTCATACATAACATACTAATCACAATTTTAAACAGATAATCCACTTTATAGAAAATATCCTAAAATAAAGCAGTAGATACGTTATTCATTACCATTTTGTCCCTGAGCCGCTCTCCACGGATAAAGAAGTCAGCACAGCCATTCTCTTCCTGCTGAGGGCCTCTGAAGACACTGACGCTGCTTAGTCCACTCCCTCCAAGTGGTAACCATCCACCACTTGAGTCATCTCGGGTCATCACCACAGCTCGCACTCGTGCATAACTATTACTAAAATGGATGCAAAAATCAGGAATTAGCTTTTCCATAAACAAAAAGTAGCCAAGCTGTCAGTCTCATTTGAGAAATCAATGACCGCATTAGTTAGTAAGTGGCAACTAATGTGTTTACTACTTTGATGACAGTCCACAAAAAGTAACCTAGTTGAAAGAGGTCAAAGACCACAAACTAATTTTAAAGATTATCCTTTATTTTGAACACTAACCTCATAATAAAAGACTACAGAACTCTTAAATTATCACTTCGGTAGTTCGAGTACATCTGATTGTATAGAGCAGGTTGTGGAGGATTTGAGACAAATACTTTCAAACTACACAGGCTAACATCAAATTTGTCTATATACGTCCATTCACCCCAACACTATAACTGGGACAAATTTTTGCTGTATCTCACCACATTTAATTGTCACCATCTTTAAATTCCTAATAGTCCTGGGATATATTAAAAATAAAATGTTGAAACAAGTTTAGGATTAGATGGTACCTACAGTTTTTATTTCTTCTGCGAACTGGGAATCTAAATCATTTACACAAATCATAAGGACAAAAGTTCTGTTTAAATTATTTATCAAGCAAATCTGTCTACAGGAGCCTTTCATGCCTTCTTTTTCAGACTCTATTCTTAAGAGACTACATTCTAGTTCCATGTCGGAATCACATTAATAATGGTTCTTTAGGGGCTGGGGATTTAGCTCAGTGGTTAGAGGGCTTGCCTAGCAAGCACAAGGCCCTGAGTTCGATTTCCAGCATCAAAAAAAAAAAGTTTCTTTACAGAAAATCTAGTAAATGTTTAACATACTAAATATTCTGCACAACTGACATGGCACAAGTTTTTCACTCTAAAGCTTTTAGTAATTACAATTAAAATTTTTTCAAACAACGGTATGCCTTATTGGCTTCTTAGAAAATACACTGAATATAACCTTGTCTTCATTATTATATCATATTATATTCTATGTAATAGTTCTGTACTTCTTAGTGTGTCTCTGCATGTTCTAAGCGGCTTGGTGTGATTTCTGTCATACTTTTTTTTTGGTGCTGGGGATCGAACTCGGGACTTTGTGCTTGCTAGGCATGTTGTACTTTTAAGAAAGCTTTCGCTTGCTTTTTAAAACTTTATCTACTGTATCTATTTTGAGGTATTCTTTACATACAATAACACGCAGGCTTTGTATATGATAATATGCAGATTTTAAATATACACATTTCAATAACATTCAAGAAAATGAAGTACCTAGGAAACAATCTAACAAAGGAAGTAAAAGATCTATACAATGAAAACTACAGTACTTTGAAAAAGGAGACTGAAGAAGATACCAGAAAATGGAAACATATCACTTGTTCTTGGGTAGGAAGAACCAATATAGTGAAAATGGCCATACTCCCAAAATTGTTATACAGATTTAATGCAATCACAATTAAATTCATAGCAAAAGCATTGCACAGCAAAAGAAATCACCCAACAGAGCAGGGCAAAAACCCACAGACTGGGAAAAAATTTCTGCTAGCTATCCATCGGACAAAGGTCTAACATCTAGAATATACAAAGAACTCAAAAAAATTAAACCTCTCAAATTTAAAGACCCAATCCAAAAATGGGCAACTGAAATGAATAAACATTTCTCAGATGTGGGAATGCAGACTGGTCCAGCCACTGTGGAAGTCAATATGGAGATCCCTCAAAAAACTACAACTGGAGGTTCCATTTGACCCAGCTATTCCCCTACTGGGGATCTTCCCAGAAGAATTAAAATCGTCATACCATAGGGATGTATGCACGACCATGTTCATAGCAACACAATTTGTAACAGCTAAGTCTTGGAAACAACCTAAATGCCCAACAACCAATGAATGGCTAAAGAAAATGTGGTTTTTCTACACAATGGAGTACTACACAGCCATAAAAAGGATAAACTAGGGTCATTCATATATAAATGGATGTTCCTTGGAGAACATACTTTTAAGTGAAATAAATCAGACACTCATGAGTACACATTGAATTGTCTCTCTGATATGAGAAATCATAACTAAATAAGGACAAAGAAGTGTAATAGATATTATATAAAAGGAAGATAATATACAAAGGAGAGGAGTACTAGAAAGAAAGAAGGGGAAAAGCAGAAAGGCAACAAAGGAAAGAAAAGGGAAAGGGAAAATATGGAAAATTAAGAATAAACCTGCTGTAAATAGGGAGGGAGGGAACAGAGGGGAGGGGCGGGGAAGAGTGGGGAGAACCAAGATGCATCATATACAGGTACAAAATAAATGTGATGTCCTTATTTACACTTATGGACAAAGGGGTAGAATAGTTATTGTATTTAAAAGAGAGAACTAGATAGGGAAAAGGGGGATAAAGAAGAAGGTTAAAAGAAAAGTAAGATGAAAGG
>PVJO010011142.1:0-60962 GCA_004026905.1 Hystrix cristata
AAAAAAAAATACTAGATCAAGAAATAGAAAGACATGGAGACAGAGACAGATTTGTTGCTCCATCAGAGCCCATCTGTGGAGAAAATACAGCCCTCGGGCTGCAGTATTTCAATTCCTATCTCAACCACCTTTCAATTAATAAGGGACAGCAAGAATCTCAGTTAGAAGAAATAGCATCCACTCCACCCAGGGATTGTTGATCTTTTTATTCTGAAGCGGCCAAGATTTAAGGATTCATTACCAAGTTCCTCTTTGTTACCAAGTACCTGTTTGTTATCAAGTACCTGTTATATACCAGCCACTGCATTAGGTGCTTTCCATAATTTTAAAAACACCCCACAGGCAAAGTGTTGTTAGCTCCAGTGCTACAGATAAAGAAGCTGATGGTCAGAAGATTATTTAACCTACCCCTAAGACAAGAGTAACAGAACTGTGGCTTGATTTCAGATCTCTCTGCTCCAAAATCTATTTCCTCACTATATTATACCTCCAATCTAGCAAGACAGAGTTGTGGCACTTCATGTGACAAGGATCACATTTCATATAGGCAAGCAATGAAATCTTCACCTGTTACCTTGGACCTGAAAGTTGAGCTATCATGTATTTTCCAAAAGAAATCAATTCCCAGTTCATAAAAAGTAGTAGTGATAGTAAATGGGAGAATACTGAAGCTGCAATTCTTAAACACCTACTGTGGACTAAACTCCACATTATTCTTGTTATATTATTCATATTTTTTCATATTATACATCATTATAATATTATTCATAATATTCTTATAATCTGTCATCACAACATCCTTCAAAGTAGGCATTACATACATTTTAGATTTAAAAACTGAGCAGGAGAAAAATTGGGTAAATTTTCAAAGTGACAGAGTTTTAATAAATGAGACCTGATTCCCCTGCTCTTACTCACACCAAGTTCCCTTTCACAGTGTAAAAATGGGGCTTTGGAATAGGAAAGTAATTTTTAATCCCTTCATCAGGACATGTCAATACTAAAAACTATCATTTTCAATTCAAATAATCTCCAAGAGTTTAAATATTGCTTTAATCTCCTAATCCTATTTGATACTGCTAATAGCTCTGTGAGTAGAGAAGGGTAAGTTTTGAACCCCAGGTGACAGATGAAGCATGTGAGACTCTTCACAGAGGATGAAATGTGTTTAAGGCAGAGCCTGGACATGAACCAAGGTGTTTTGGCTTTTAAAACTGTTCGTGATTTCCAACATACAGCACAGAAGAAAACAGAGTTATGTTACTTCAGTTCCCATTTTACCACATGGACAGAAGTCCAAAGACGTTCAAGCCACAGAGTAAAAAGCAGCAGCAGATCTACATATCTATGACTACTGTGGTTGAGAAAAATCATTTGATTCTACTGTATTCCAGATATATCATGTGCAACAATTATCCTTCTTAATCTAATGCAAAAATCCTTTAGAGTTTAGCCACTATTTTATTTCCTTTGGCCCCAATTTTAATGCAATAAATATCTAAATTGTAACCAACTGGAATATTGTAAGAATATAATAAACTTGTAGATATTTTAATTTCCTGATTATTGATACACCAAACAACTTGGATGAATCTCAAGGTCATTATGCTGAATGTGGGGGGAGACAATTTAAAAAGGTTACAGCCTATATGTTTCCATTTACATAACATTCTCAAAATGACCAAACTTTAGAAATGGAATAAGATTAGTGTTTGAAGGGTTAGAGATAGCACTGGGGAGCAGAGGGGTGAGGGGTACAAATGAATATGACTATGAAAGGGTAACTTGAAGAATTTTTTAGCTGAGGGACCAGTTGTTGTGGTGTAACAAATCTACTCATATATGTGATAAAATCACATAGAAATACATACACACACACACACAAGAAATGACTATATATGAACTAGTCAACTCTGAATAAGCTCTAGAGGGGTATACCAGTGCCACTTTCCTGGCTTTGATATCATCCTATAATTACACAAGATGCTACTAGTGAGAAAAACTGGGTAAACGGCCCGCAGCACTACTGCGTATTATTTTTACAATGTCCTGTGAATCTCTATTTCAATATTTAAAAGAATTTTGTTGTTCCTCATTTTAATGGTGAACTTTGTTGGGTTCACAGCACCTTAGACTTCATCAGCCAAACTTCGGGCAATCCCCCCCACCCTGAAAATCTTTTCATCCTCAGAAAAATTCGAGCTTTCAAGGTGACTATCAAACACATCCCAAAAGAGAGTATTTCTCTTTTTAAAACCTAAAATAAAGTTCATCATTTCATCAGATAGGCAGGCTTATTATGATCTGAATCCTGCTTACTTTACCAACCTCATTAAATTCTTCTTCTCCCATGCTACCCCCCAAAATGAAATTCTCTTATGTTTGTGATTATGCACTCCAGTCTTTCAGTACCGTCTTTCTTCACATTTCCAGACGGAGTCCACTGAGAGTCCTCAGCAGCCCAGCAGCATCACTGATAGCTAGGACTATGAGGGTCTTGGGAGACTTCCTGCCTCCCTCTACAAACTCATAGTATTCTCCCAGACAGTGCAGCCCTGTTCCCAATAGGCTTTGCAGCTAAGGAGAAGCATATGTCAAGTCAAACCCTGGATTCATCCATAGACTCGCTGAAGTCGCTTCACAGCCTCTCTCGCCAGCCAGGAATCTTAAGCCTTTGCCCTTGCCAAGTACTAAATCCACTCATTAATTTTTTACAGCTATCCCTCTGTCGGTCCAAAAGTAAAATTCTAACCTAAATTATCCCCAGAAGAGACACATGTTAGTTTCCTTTACCACCATTTTAAGTGTTTACTGCACACCCAGGTTTTAGCATTCGCACCAAAATGTGACAGAGACAAAAGGTAGTACTAGCACCCAGGATGTAGAAATACTAAATCAGCAGAAAGTTTGCCTATGGACTTTCCCTCTGAGAGGCTGAGAGCAAACTATAATTTACATTGCACAAATCTAGGTCTTCATGAGCCAAACTTCATGAGCATTCATTTTAGAGAAGAAAACAATATAGTATGGCTGGCTGTAGCTTCACCCAATTCAACAGATGAGCAAATAGGATGGGGGTCAACAAAGAAAGGTCTGTGGCTTTCTAGAATCAGGAACTACCACCCAATCCAGTCACCACACTGGTTGTTTACCTGAAGGACTTTTGACCATCTTCTCTTTCTTCCCACTTCTACTTTTCCTTTCCTGATGGCTAGTGTCATAGACAAGAAGTAGCCATACTGAAGGAGGTGTAGTTCAAACAAACTTATTTCAAGAGATGATTAAAGAGTCGCATTAGCACAGCGTAGTGCACTTACATTTTTGAGATCGATTCTCATCCCGTGGAGAACACATATTTTTTAATCTATCTTCAGAGCTGATTTTTAACAAAGAGGGATATTCTGATTAACCTTATCTTTAAAATTTCTCATCATAACTGCAGAGAGCTGGCCGGATGGCCAAGTAATGCATATGGAAAAGATAAAGAATTGTCGATCCTTTTAAATAATTTAGCAGCATATCAATCTTTGTGAACTTTGGAGAACTGTGTTAATGTCAGTGTTACTTTGGTTCTCTGGGACTACAGAGAATGCAAGACACGTTTCTCACCTCAGGTGAAGAACTAAAGCAGCACAGGCTTTGAAAAGTTCAGGTCTGGAAATTAAACTCAAACACAACAGGAAGGAATCTGGGAGTAACCACACACACGCACACACACAAATCTTTCCGTAGGAGTACAGCCTGGAAGACCAATGTTCTGGCTCTCTACTTGTTCCTATCCCCTCTTCCAGGTATGTGATAATTCCAGAGCTTTGCTCCTAACACGCGGTAGAAAACAAAAATAAACGGCTATCGAAGTAGAGGGTTCAACATAGTGAATACAAATGATCCTTTCCTTCCAACCACCCAGCCCTACATAGTGAAAACTTGCCCGGAAGACACCACAACAACGAAGAGGCTCAGAAGTTATCTAGGCAATTTGACGATGTAAACTAAGACAAAAACATTATAGATACAAACGCTTGCATGGATCAAAATGTCAGATACTCCAGAATCTGCTTAGAAACACAAATGCATAGAACTCCTAGTGCTTTTCTTAATAAGGTATATTGAATTCCAAGTGCTCTACCTTTACAATTTATTGACCTCTACAATTTATTGACCTCTTCTACCTTTATGTAGAATTCAATCTCCACCTGATTGTGAAATATTTAATCCACTCATTGTCAAGTAATTAAGGAACCAACCTTAATTTGAAGAATATTTATGTTAAAAGTATTTTCAAATCCTTGCAAATAAATTTAATCTAATTAATGGCCGAAATATATGTCTCTTGGGAATAGGTTCAACGTACAAGGTATGATCAGAAAATACGGTGAATCTCAAAAATGTTTTTTATTATTACAGTAAAAATCACATTGCCATTAACTCCTTTACAGTACTGCCTCTCTCTTCAAATGAACTTATCTCATAATTATTGCCACTTTCTCAAACAGTTCTGGAAGTCTCATTCTTGAGTGTCTTTAGTGGCACTGTCATGGCCACCTGTATGTCCTGAATTTAGTAAAATGTTTACCTTTCATAGTTATTTTGACTTTAGGGAACAGCCAGAAGTCACACAGTGCCAGATTGTGAATAAAGTTGATAAGAATACATCATAATGTCTTTATTTGACAGAAATCACCATTCATGTTTGATCAATGAGGAATGATCATAAAATGCAGTAAATATTTAAATTTAAAAATGCATTATGATAAAAGACACAATGTTATCGATCACCCTCAAAATATTCCCCCGCTTGTCAAACATGCCTCATTGTTCTTAGCAATGGCTCTTTTCCTATAATAAGCTTTTAATTTAAATAGTCACTGTATCATTCGATCATCGCATGTACAATAAACCATGTTATTAGTTTGCTTTGTTTCTAACAAAAGCAGCCCTGTACTTGTTGTCTTCATAAAGAATTGACATGTTAGAGTCATCTGGCATACCCTTGAATAGTCGTATCCTCAAATTTATCTGAAGAATATTAAAAGCAGTAGAGATTCTTAGAGATAAGACTTAATCTATCTTCAGCTTTGTTGAAATACCTTTTCTGGAAGTAGAGCTGGTCTCTCTGAGAAGCAGAA
Source organism: Hystrix cristata (assembly GCA_004026905.1). Lineage (NCBI taxonomy): Eukaryota > Metazoa > Chordata > Mammalia > Rodentia > Hystricidae > Hystrix > Hystrix cristata. The sequence goes on from PVJO010011142.1 coordinate 5,130, forward strand.
GTTCACGGACAGGGATTTCTGACATCTTAAACTAGAGGTGACATTTTATAAAAGGCAGCATGAGAAGCAGCAGGAACTTGCATACAAACCAAAATCTATTGATGGTAGCTGAAAGTAAGATGCCAAGAAAGCACATCTTATTTTTAAATAGTGCAAAGTCCCAAATGCCAGAAATAAGAGGAGATGTGAAGGAAATGGTTAAAAGTTTGACATCAGAAAGGAGTTTGATAAGACCAAGATTATGTCAGGAAGCAGCAAGTAATACCCAAAGAGCTAAGCGAAAAAAACATTCAGGTGTCTGCGGCATGCCTGTATGTTTGAGTGAGTAGGAAGGACAAAATGAGTGGCTTAAAGCATCAGAGGCAGGCTGTGGAAACCTTTGATCACAAGAAGGAAACAACGTAGGGGTCAATCACTCCAAAATAGGTCACGTGCTTTGATTCTTCCAAGCCTCCGTCAAATCACCTTTATGAAAACCAGATCACACAGGAATGGGATTTTGGCACAGTTCATTCAATGTAACCTTTTTTTTTTTATTTAAAAGTCTATGTTCTCAATTGTGTACTTTAAATTTTATACTCAGGGTAAAAATGCAAGCCAGTTTCCCTAATTTTACTATCATAATGTTAACTGTTCCATTTATGTGACTCCATTTAAAAATACATGGATCTCCTTCAATCAATAACGGGATAGCTGTATTTAAGAAAGGAGGCACTGATCTTCATATTATCGTCCATCCAGCTAATGTTCAAATTCTCACTGAGGCAACTGATATGCAGAGATAGCATAAGGGACTTGCTAAATATTCATTTTCTTCAATCTTCTAAGCTCTGTCCCTGAATGAAGTTAAATAGCCAGAAAAGCTACGTGCAAAGACTATTATAGTACTTTCCAGTGGAAATGCCTTTGCAGGCCAATTTAATGTTAAATCTTCTTACTGAGAAGACCAAAAATTTGTCATCTCTTATAAAATTGCTACTGAAAAGCTATCTAGTGTATTGTGTCATGTCCACTATATAAAACATATCAGAATCCAAGTCGATGCAAGAAAAGTGTTACAAGCTCCTAATAAACAGAGTTGGCCTCTTAGAAAAAATGGCAACATTCAATTTTCTACCACTGGGTTCAGAAAACTCAAAACTGACCATTTTGTGCCTTCTCCATTATTTATTTTATATCCTTCTATCCTTATCAGAAGCCCTAATATTTTTTGAAAGATGACATACATAAATTAATAGATATTAGAACCGTCAAGAATGCTAAAAGTGGAATGACAATTACAACTTCACTATTGATTTGATTTTTTTTATCAATGTATGTGACTCGTGTTAGAGTCTATTAATTTCTAGTATTTAGGAAAGCTCCTTGTGGCAAAAATAATGCTATGTATTTATGAACTTCCATTGCATCTTCCTCTTCCTGGGTATCCGGGAAAAATATACTGTTTGCTCAATCTACACTTAAATTGGTAGTAAACCTATAGCTTTGGTCAATAAAATTTAGGTGGAAAAATATATTTCACTCTAGGTATGGTCCTTAAAACATCTCATGTGAGCTCCCTGTATTCTCTTCCCCTGAACAAGTCTAGAAGCCATCATGAGAGAACATCGTAAGGTGGTGCGGCCATCATCAGCCTGGGTTCCTGAGAGACTATGTGGAGCAGAGGCCCTCTCCACACTCATGTTGAGCACGTGGCATAATTGTTTAATGAACTTTTTCTTATAATAGGACACTTATATTTAACTATTTTACCATACACATAGCCACTTTTATCCTGACAAGTCCTGGTAAAATGTTTTAGTCACAGAACCTTCATAAAAATTTCCACTCTCGGCTCTCATTTGGATTATCATTTTAAATACCTTCCTGATCTATGATTCTGGTGAGAAGGACTGGAAAATATGTGAAAATCTATGGCCTCCTCCTTACATTGTGTATTTTTTTTAACTGTGGTTAAATATACATAACATAAAATGCACTATCTTGACTATTTTCAAGTGTACAGTTCAGTAGTGTTATATATATTCCCATTGCTGCATCCCCACCATCTATCTCCAGAACTCTTTTTATCCTGTAAAATTGAACATCCATACTCATTCAACAGTATCTCCCCATTACCCTCTCTCCCCAGCCCTAGCAAATACCATTTTACTTTCTGTATGTATGAATTTGATTATTCTAGGTTCTTCATACAAGTGGAATCATACAGTATTAATCTTTTTGTAACTGACTTATTTCACTTAGCATAATGGTCCCCTAAATTCATCCACATTGTGTCATGTGTCAGAACTTACTTCCTTATTAAGGCAAAATAATATTCTATTGATGTATATACTACATTTTATTTATCTCTCCCATCCATTGATTGACATTTGATTATTGGTTATTGCAAAACATGATTCTACGAACACAGGTGTGCAAACATCTCTTAAAGACACTGATTTCAAGCATTTTTGGAATACACCCAGAAGTGGAATAGCTGGACCATATGATAATGCTAGTGTTAATGTTTTGAAGAATTGCCATACTGTCTTCCACAGTGGACATGTCATTTTATATATCTACCAACAATGTGCAAGGATTCAAATTTCTCCATATCCTTGCCAGCACTTGTTGTTTTCTGTTTCTGTTTGTTTTGATATGAGCCACCTAATGGGTTTTGAGGTGGTTTTGACCTAATGGGTGTGAAGTGGTTTTGATCTTGCATTTCCCTAATAATTAGTACTTGGGCATATATACTTATATGCTACTTGCATATCTATTTTGAAGAAGTATCTATTCAAGTCCTTTGCCCATTTTTAAATCAGGTTACTTGGGGTTCCCCCCCTTGGGTTTGTTTTTTGATTTGTTTTGTTATTTTTTTTGTTTTTTGGTTTTTAGTTTTGTTTTGTTTTGTTTTGTTTTTTAGTTGTTTACATGGTATCTTAGTTACTTTTCTCATTGCTGAGAAAAAATACTCAACATTCACAAGTTAAACTAGGAAAGGTTTATTTTATCTCACAGTTTCTAGAGGTTTCAGTCCATAATCAGCTGGCTCCAAGGCAGGGCGGCAGGGCATAAGGGCATCACAATGGGGAAACAGTCCATGGCAGGAGGCAGCAGCATGTCAGCCTGCCTTCTATCTTTTCTTTTATATTCCACCCAGGATACAAGCCTGTTGTTTGTGCAACCCATACCGAGGTTGGGCCTTCCCATTATCCACAACCAGAACTATGCTAAACCAATTTAGTTATCACACACCCTTAATCCCAGTATTACATACCCTAGATCTAGCCACTTCTGAATAGTTCCACCTATGAGCACATGAGGCTTTGGGTGGAAATCTAGATACAAGCCATAACATATGTTCTTTTAAAGCACAAACCTTGTCACCTCCGTACTCTCCTTTGAATTCCATTCAGAACTGATTCTTCCCCTCAGGTGTAAATGCCTTATACATAGCCAGAGCTGGAATATTATATTTTTACTGAATGTAGAAACTAAAGTAAATCGTCTGAGGAAGAGGGATAAAACTTCTTGCAAAGACATAGCTAGAGCTTTGTGGTTATAGCATAATAAATAAGTCTTCATTGAGGACCAGTTAGGAGCAAACCAAAATGGGGAGACCAACAGCAAACAGCAAGTGAGGCAAGATCAGTCCAAAACCTGATTATTCTAGGAAAAGCTGCTTAATCTAGTCAAAGGTAGCAAAGCAATCCAAACCTTGTTTTCTACAGGACAGAGCTATTTGGGGTACATTTTTTAGTACATAATTAAATCCTTACTAATCTAATCCAGGGAATTAAACCTATCAATTTCGGTCAGGGTTAGAATACTTTGCCATTTTTTTTTTTTCTTCAAGGAAAACCTTTAGCTGTTTTCACCAAGCTCCACACAAATACAGATGTGGGAATACAACTTCTCACACCATTCCTGCCATGACAAGTACCAACACTTGATCTTTCTCCTCTAGGACACCACCTTGCTTTTCTCTTTGGCTTACAAAGGCTTTAGGATCTTGCACAACGGAAGAAACAGGTAAGCTGTCCTGATAAGATAAGATTGGTAGGGACAGAACAGTCTCCAAGCACAAAAATCATCTTCCTGCCAGGAGTCCGGTAGATCATGTAGTAATGAGTGATGAAGAGAAGTATTCACTGGACAAGAAAAATTTCTAGCATAGCCTTTGGGTATAAGTGACACCATAGTCATCAGCAATAAGACGGGATGGTCACCCACCCCTTGATGAGCTCTGGTCACTGGGAGTAAAGACTACTTAGGTCAAGTCTGATGCACGGGGACACTGACTCAACAACAAATAGTTCCTACCAGGCTGGTTGCCCTCGACTTTAGTTCCAACAAATCTTCCTTCCATCAACTTTCTGTTCCCCCAACCCCCTGTCCACCAACCTTGCAGAATCCTTTCTACAACAGGAAAGAAAGGAAGCCCTGATACTCATCATGCTTTCTCTCACATAAACTGAATATTAAAAGAATCCTTTTCATGACCCTTAAGAAGCCCACAAGCTATGAAGAGGCCACTTTTGTTTCTATTTTTCTCTATTATACATTTCTTTTTTTTTTCTATTATACATCTCTTTGCTGATAAAAAGAAATCAGAGAAAAACCTGGGTATCTACAGGAACATGGCCAGTTGGTAATATACCAGAAAAGTTACAGTCTACAGGCAATTACTACAAACACATTTACTACTTATATCTTAATCAACGCTTGCAGGCTGGCTAATTGGCACAGGAAGCAACAGAAACGGGCTTTTATTGTTGAAATGTGTGGCATGTTAAACAGCTGATGAATGCTAGATATGGAGCTCTGGGAAAATTAAAAGTATTTAAGATATATAGATTAGCTAAAATGTTTGGAATCATGTCTGGTAACCACAGGGTATAAAACTCTGAATAGGATTCTGAAGTTTTCTCACAGGGGTGGGCCTTATGCCTCGATTCCTAAGTCACTTTCTAAACCTTGTTCTATTTGACCAATGCCAATCGCAGGATGAACAGAATCCTACCTCTGAAACAATGTCATATCTGTATCCTATAAGATGAGGTCAGAATACACAAAAATATAGTGAGCAGAACCTTTATAGAGTTTATGGGAGAGGCTGTAAATTATTTTGTGCCTCCTCCATAAAATGGTTGTCTACTAAAGATCTATGTGTGTGGTAGAGTTTGACCTGAGACATGCTTTCTCAAAACTTGACAGTGAGGCTGTGGGTAGTAACGAACCTTCACCCACACTAAATTCCTTTAGAGGCTTCCTTAAGAACTTAAATGTTAAGTGTGACCAAATCAGCCAAGAGAGATAATAAAATACCAGAAAATAATGGAACATTATAAAAAATCTTTTTCTGCCATGAAAAGTTTCGGAGCACTTCTTCAATAACTCACTTCTACAGTCAGCAAGTGTTGATGTTAGAATGAAACATTTCCAGAAAGTTCATATAGCAAATCAAGGGTCATACAGGCGTCCAGACAGGTCATTCCAGATGGGGAAATGGTTGAATCTTCTAATTTACTTCAGGATTGGCTTTTATAACATTGTGAGGAATTTCTGAGGGTCTTACAGTCTTCAGGAGGGTTATAGCATATACATTCAGGGGAAACCAGGAAAGGCAAAGACAGGAAATAAAGCAGAAGCTGGCAATGCAGAAGTCTTCCTTTCTGAATAGACAGACATATTCTGTGAATGAATCAACCCATAAAAGGATATATAGGTCCCTAGAGCCAAAAGTCAGATAAGCAAACATATATAATCATCCTTATTACGCTATAACTGAATGAGAATTATATTTTCAGTTTCCACTAAACCAGCTTGATAAAACTTAATTTTGACCAAGATATACCATGTACAAGTACAAATTAACTGTGATGAATGCAATAGTTATCTATATTTAAAATGTACCAATAAATCTTCTTTGTTCAGTGAAAAAAAAAACACTCAATTTTGGTTACTTTAGCGTTACTACATGTTTACTCAAGTTGTGCCAAATTCAGAGAAATTACATCTTGTCACACCTTGGTACGGCGGGTATGAATGACACGTATGCATGCTGGTTCCGATTGTAAATGTTCGGGTGTCCCCAGAGAAACACCCTGAGATGAAGATACAAGCGCATGTAGTTAGTTTGGAGGTAATCCCAGGAAACATTGGCAGAGAGATGGAATTGGGGAAGGGCAGGCAAAGCAGTTGCTGTGGGTAATGAGCTTCCTGCTGCCGGGAACCCTGAGGAGCAATGCAGAATACACTCCCTTGAGTCTTCCCACCTGAGTGTGGGTCGTCCTACACTAGTTCCTACTACTCTGCTGGGCCGGGGTGGCACTGAGTCTCTAGCACTTATGGCCTGCTTGATACAGAAGTATAAAAGGCTCTATGCTACCAAGAAAAGCCTCCCAGCAGGTGAAAGTCAGGCTGCTGTCTTGGTTTGCACTGTCATGATGCAGTGATGCCTCATGTAACAGGTCTCGCTGTGACTGCCTGATCCTTGCTGTTTCCCCTCAGTAGTGTCTCCCTTTCTCCTGGTCCTTGGTCATCAGTCCACCAGGTGATTCTGTAGTGGCTTCTCATTCTCCACCAAGGCTCTCAGGATCCAGCTTCCCTCACCTAATTCAGAACCTCCCTCCATGCAAGGGAATCATCCAAGTGAGGCCATCCTATGTGGAGCCACGGGACATCTGTATCTGACTGAGCCTCTGCTACCTCTGTGCCCTCAGATGCACAGGGTTATCCTGTAGCTGCAGTAATGGGCTGGTTGGTGGAAATGCTAAGTGCTCTCTCTGGCTCCATTTGCTCTGGCTTACTGCCATTTCCTCTCTGGGGTTCTGCCACCTCTCTGAGATTCTCTTCTGGAAACGGCACACAAAAATCTTCAGATGTACCTGCCATTATTTACTGCCTTTCTTGTCCCAGATTAGCCAGAGGGGAGTAGATCAAGGCAGACACTCCCTCGCTCCTGCTTGTTCAAGGGCCTGTAAGAACTGAGCACATTACGTTGTGTCTCACTCATTTCTACCTCCCAACCTACGAAATCTGGTCTGGTCTCCTTGACTGATTGCTGGCTTAAATGTACCTTGTATTCCTCCAAATCTGTTGTTTATCCCCTGAGTACTCTCATTCAAAAGTTCCCTTTCTTTCTCTGTCTTTTTTTTTTTTTTCTTACTTTCCCTTTCATTCCCCTTAACTTCAGGCAATGAATGCTGCAGACCTAGCAGTCCACATGACGAACACAAAATATAAAAAAGAAAGAGAGAAAGAAAAACATAAAGAAAAATAGAACAGTTTTTGAACTATTCTGAAAATATCTCAAAGCCATGACTGTGAACTCTGCTGATTGGCTTTTTTGGGGTTTTTTGGGTTGAAAATTTTATTCATTCATTAACAGACAGGTTTCTGCAGACACCTTTCATTTGAGGACAGTCAATTTCTTTATATGACTGATTTCAGGAGCTGGAAAAGTATTTACCGAAGTAGATAGCCATATAATCCCACAGATCCTTCTTTTGCTGAGAGATGACCAGCACATGATTTCTGTCTCTAAAGGAGAAGAGTTAACCTTGCTACTCTCTCAGGATTTACTGGTAGATGCCTCAGTGTCTGTCCCTTATGCTTCCAGATTTGCAAATGAGACAGAGCTGAGCCTTATCTCACAACTCATGCAAATTAGATGCCAGGAAGACTATTGAAAAGGGAAGATAGTATCATCCGTCTTGCAAGGGCATCACTCAGATTGACAGTCCCACGTTTAACCTCCCCTTTTCCTTCACATGAATATCTCAGTTCAGTCTCCCTGAGAAGTCATCTGCTTTATTGAAATCACATTCCAGCCACGCTGGGAAGAGCCACTGAGAAAGACTGTCACTTGTTGCCTTTGTTCTATGCTAGGAAGGTCTATCCCTGAAGGCCGCATTGTGCTGAAGAATGTTCACGACTTTTAATGTAACTGATGAAAGCAAGAGGACTGGCAAGGAAAGGCTGCGCTTTGGTTTTCAGGTGCATCCACTTAGGAGTTTCAGCAAGCGGCATCCTGGCCGGGCCCGCCTCACTCTTGCATTCCCATGATGTCCACAGAAGAGTTTGCACTTCGATGCCGACAGAGCTGCTCACTAATATGCAGCCTGATGTGTTATGAAAACCTAGGCTTAAGATTAGTTCAACCCACCCCATCAAAATATTAGCATCTGAGCAATAACCAGCATCATTTCTTTGGTATATTCAAACGAATCGATCATTAGGGCAAATTCCTCAATCAAAAGCATACATATGTTTATGACATGAATACAGTTGGGAAACATGCCTAGAAAACTAATAACTCACCGAACAATTTATGTTCCAGAGCCATGTTAGGTGCTTAGACTATGGTGGCAAACCAGACGGACAAGGTTGCCGGGCTCAAGAGTTTATAATATTACTGGGAAGCCAGAGAGTCTACGCCAAAAAGTCCAACACTGTGGACTTCAGATTGAGGTAAGTACCACGCTGGAAACTAAACAGGGTAAGGCAAGGCGATGGCGGCAGCAGCAGCGGGGTGGATTCACTTTGGGGAGGGTGGTCATAGGAGTCCTCTCTAAAGAGGTGGCACCTGGTATGAGACCTAAACAATGTGAAGGAGTCAGATGTAAAATAAACCAGGGCTCAGATGTTCAAAACCTTAAAGTACAAACGAGCTTGAGATGGTCCAGGAATTGAGAGACTGGTATGGCTGGAGAGTGGTGAGAAAGTTACGGGGGCGAGATGAGCAGAACTGTTGGAATTGGCGGGAAGACTGTGGGTATTTTTCAAGGGGAATCACATCATCTAAGTTTTAAAAATATCACTGTCATATTTTTCTATCAAATTGGGTAGTGGCAAAAATGAGTTAGTCAAAGATACTGATTAGCTGGCAACACTATAAACCAGGCGAGGACCGATGGGAACGTGGACTAGGGTGTTTGGCACGAATTTAACCACCTTGTCAATTCTTTGTTCTAAAACTAATTGGGAGGGAGAGAGACAGAAAGGTTGATTAATGAACATTAACATATAATTAGATGGGAGAGAGAAGTTCCAGGGTTCTATTGCTTAGTAGGTGACTGTGGATGATTATATAATAAAAGCTAGAAGATTTTGTTTCCATAATAAACAAATGTTTTCCCTAAAAGACTGTTCACTGTTTGAGAAAACAGAAGTATTTATCCTTACCTGAACATTAGACATGTATCAAAACATCACATGTTACTCTATAAATATATCTATGTATCATATTTCTATGTATCAGTAAGAATTATATGCATGGCATACAAATATAGATACAGGTATAAATAAAGAAATTGAAGTAGTTTCTCTCCACTCAGACAATTTTGGAGAACATATATACTTGGGAGAATAAAGAAAGGAAGCAAAAAGTGGAGGGCAAGGTCATTGATGATGCCATTGGCAACAGAAGCAAAAGAAAGTGTAAATTCTAGAAATCAACACCACTTCAGTATTTCACAATTCCACCCCGTTCTTTCAAAAAGAGAAATCAAAGGTTACAATGCAAGCGCTTAAAGGCAAATTCAGGTAGATGAAAGGAATTTGACAATAAAATTGTCTTTATAGGAGATGAAAGAAAATCTCAAAAGAAGAAGTCTACCACTAGGGACAGGGAGAGAAAACAGAGTTCAGTTTAGTCTTATTGGGGCCCACCTTCAGCTAGATTAATTCGATAATCAAAGCTTCTGTTTACTTTCAGTTTCTTATTAAATCAAAGCAAAGCCTTTCATGACCACCCTATCTGTGTAAACAATATGTCCACAGCCTCTTCTCTTAGTGCAGAAGTCTTTGCTTTAGGTGTGCCCATTTCCATCCAGCTGGGCAAAATATATGTATGTTATCACAGCTGAAATGTACAAGTGTCAGCAGTGGGGATGCAAAGGAGAGAATCAGGATGTACATACAAGAGGTGAGAGCAACAAGAGTTTTGCTAGATGACTAAATAAAAGAGGCAAAGAAAAGCGAAGAATCAAGGCTGATTCCTCACCTTTGGTTTGAGCAATAATTTAGATCTTTATGCACCTTCGTTTCTAAAGAGTCTTCATTCTTAGTTCTTATTGTGTTAAAAGCAGAGATTTTATTGTGCGCCTGCATATATCCAGTAGCTCAAACAGTGAGTATAAGGATGCAGAGATTGCTGTAGAGTAGGGTTAGCACAGAAAAATTTTATTAATAAGCAAATGGGGTGAGTAAATCAGAGAGTTTTGAACAGACTGCCTAGCACAGATGGAATACCAATTCCTGACAAGATATAACAATCAATCACTGGCCTTGGAGAGATCACCTTGTGCTGATTTAGAGTTCTTTATGTGTATTGTTTTAAATACTCAAACACCTGTGGAAGTAGATCTTGTTATCTTCATTTTGCAGCCAAGGAAACCAAGATAAAAGTTGCCAAACAAATTGCCCTCAAAATCACATGATAAAACCAGGCATAGTGGCACACACCTATGATCCCAGCACTCGGGAAGCTGAGGCAGGAGGATTGCTGCGAGTTCAAGGCCAGTTTGGGATACATAGTGAGTTCAAGGCCACCCTAGATTACATAGCGAGACCCCATCTCAAAAAGAAAAAAAAAATCACATGGTAAGCAACTGGCAGAGCAAATATTAGAACCCATGGTAACCATCAAGGCTTGACACAAAAACTAGTTTTACTAATACCGATGGTAAATAAAGTTCCTGAAATTCTTGATATTCATGAGTGGATAAAAAAAATTCTGTAGAAATGTACCTCTCATAGACCATGGACAAAAGGAGATTTCAAGGAGGGCGGATACCCTCATTTGAAGTTGAAGACCCCAAGAGCTGCTCTATGCAGGATGAGCCCCGACTGCTATCTGGCCCATGATGGACGGGTGCATGGGATGGTACACCATCGCCTCTGGAGGCACATTTCCTCCAGACATTTCCATTTGAGGGAACACTTCTCTGCTCTCTCCTTTGAACTAGTAGCTCCATGACTAGAACCCACAACCCCAGAGCACATTCATATGGTTTTCCTTTTGCTACCTGCTTAAGAGTTCTCCAGAAAAACAATAAATAGGATATTCATACATATATATATGATATCTGTACATAATATACATGTGGATGGATAGATAGAAGCAGAGCAAGAATTGTATTAAGGAGAATTGGATCACACACTTATGTAGACCAAAAGTCCAAATTTGCATGGTAGTCCAGCAAACTAGAGACCCAGCAGGAAATGACATTGCAGTTCAAGTCCAAAAGCAATCAGACTAGTAACCTGGGAAGGGCCAACATTGGTAGTTTAAGTAAGGAGACCGTCTTATAACAGAATTCCTTCTAAATCAAGGAAGGCAAGTTTTTTGTTTGTTTTTTTTTGGGGGGGGGGTTGGGTTTGTTTTTTTTTTTCTATTCAGGCCTTTAACTTATTGGACGAGACCTAGCGACAGTATAGATAGTATGGAAGATAATATGCTATACTCAAAGTCCACTGTCTTAACTTCAAAAACACCCTTGCAGAAATATCTTGAGTAATGTTTGACCAAAAATCTGGGCACAATGGCTCAGGAACCTGACACAAAATTAACTGCCATACTTACTTAACTTTTTCATGTGATTCTTCCCTAGGAACATCTCTATCTTCTTTGGGATGCGATACAGTGAAGAGTATAATGATTAAATGAATGGGTTTTGGAATCAGATCTGGTCAGAGTTCTTGCTCTGCCTCTTGCTATTTTATACCTTCAGGAAGATCACACCCTCTTTCAGCCCAAAAGTTTCACTCTATGAGATAGGATCAATAGCATCTCCAGCCTCCAGGGTTGTAATGAAATAATGGCAATGGAGAGGTTGGCACCCTGGCACATTGGAGGTCTCCATAACTTCAAGTAGCAGTGAAGTCATCCAAGACTGATGATGATTCACACAGTGAAAACAGAAAAGTAAATACAACAACAACAAAAAATCCAGACTACCAAATATTCTTTCATTTAATTTCCCAAAGCTTGTTTCATACTAGGATATTTTGCTACCTGTTCACCGCCCCCATAGTGACTCTTTGCACAGGCTTGCACATAGCTGCTTCTATGCAGTTTAACGCTTACCTCTGTCCTCTAAATCAGTACGCCCCTCAGAAGCTTGGGTTGTTCAGAGGTGTCGCCTCTTTGTCACTTGAGACTCAGAATTTACATGGGACTCTTTATCATAAGATGTCTGACAGCATTTATGTGCATATTCACATAAACATCTCTAGGAGGAGGACATTGTTTGCAACATTTCAAATTTAGTTGAGTGCAAAACCCTTTCTGGTGTGGCACCCTCACGATGACTGTTCTACAGGACACCAGTTGCCATCCAATGCTCTGTTTCAAGTACGGCAGTCTTGTATTTCTAGTTAAACCATGAAGACCCCATAAGTAGAAAAATAATTGCCTCCTTTGTATTCCCCACAGCGCGTGTACAATGGAGGAAACAGCAGCTCAATGAATATGAACCAGTGTAAAATATGATTTTAATTCATTAATCGTTAATTACCCAATCATTCATTACTGCCTGCTGTGTGTTGGATATTATCTTAGACACTAGAAAAGGCAAAAATAATTAAATACAGTCTCTGCCCTCGAGAAACACACAGTCCAGTAAAGAAGAAAAGCAAATATATAAATAACGGTGCTCTTGAGACCATAATGTTCAATGAAATAAATCAGACACACAAGCTTAAATATGGATGGTTTCTCTTACATGAGAAACCCAAAATACAAACAAAGAGCAAAATAAAAGATGATAATAGGCAGTAAGGAGATAGATCCTTCTCAAAGGGGAAAGGAGATCGAGATGGGGGGCAGGGATAGAGGACGAAACAAAGAACTAAAATGTGATATGTACGTGTACCAATTCCACATATGGAATGTAAACATTATGTACTATAACATGTACTGATAAAATAAATAAATAAATAATGATCCTATTGTTCATTTGTTACTATGATGACACTTGCAAGGTCTTGTCACACAAAGAGAGAAATCACTGTTGCAAGGTAGGGGGCACGGAACGGAAAGGGAGAGCTCAGGAAGGCTTCCTGGGGCCCTGTGTGTGTTTCGATAATTTATAAACCATTGAAATGTGCTTCTCAAAATCCTGGATCAAGGCACCAGTGCAATAGGTGTCTGGTAGGAGCTGTACTCTGCTCTCTGCATCTAAGACAGGGTCTCATTACATGTTGACTAGAGGGCAGGAATGCTGTTTCCTCGCATGGCAGAAGACATGGAACAGCCCAAGTTCTCCCTTTGACCTCAAGCTCTTTTATAAGGTTGCTAAGCTCATTTCTGAGGGTTCCATCTCTTAAATCACCTGGACTCGATCACCTCCCAAAGGCCTCTTAATACTGTCAGGCCAGAGATTAAATGTCTACATGAACATTTGAAGGGACACCATCACTCAACCAATAGAGGGGACCATTAACCTAAAGCTTGAGCATGGGAAAGGCGAGCAAGGGGTATAAGTGTACCCCAGGTAAGAAGCAAGACACAGGTCCGAAACCACAGGCATAAAAGTAGTGTAGCTCATTTACTCAATCACAGGCATTGTGGAGGGATTGCGCATTAAATACACATGGAGCTGCAGTGGGCAACGCAGTAGGGATGAGGGAGGCAGGGCACCAAAGACCTGTGACCCTGCATGCCATGTCAAAAAGCTTTAACTGTTCTTGAGATAATGGGGAGCCAGCAGATTTGGGGGTCTTGGGAAACATCACGGATGTTATTAGGAGGAAAGGAAATGTAGAACCCAGAAACCACATGCTGTCTGCAGCATTCCAAATTTAAGAACACTGTTGGCAAGAGCACATGGTTTCTGTGCTTCCTCCTCACCTGATTTCCTCTTGAGACAAATCCCTGAATACTAGTTTGATGATACCACAATATCAGTACAATTGTCATTCTTTCATAGAAGGTAGCCCCTTTTGGAATAAAGGTGTCTCTACAGTATGAGAAAATGCTAATTAATATTTTGACTATTTAAAAAAGATTAAGTAAAAGCCTTTGGAAACTTGTGAATGATACTATTATAAACAGATCTTATTTGGAACCCGCACGGTACCTGAAGAAGGGATTGTGTCAACAACGTCCTTGGAAATATTTCGAGTATACTGTTTTTAAAAACTGCTCCTTAATATGAGAGTATAAAAGAAGATATTTTGGTTGAGATATGCTCTGTAATATAATAAAAGGATTATGATTCTAGCTTGTAACTCCAGCAATTTATGAAGTTGTTCTCTGGGGAAAACTCTATATATACTTTTAAATATGTTATTCATGATCCTTTAAAGGTTCTTCTAGAGCAAACCTCAGAGTTTAGCCAATCACTTAACGTCATGGCTTGAGATAAGTCTCTGGGCCTTGAGACAGCGCCAATATCATCTTCCCTCTCTTCTCTAAGGCCCACTGATCCCCACATCGCATTACTTTATCACCACATGTGCAATGGGCGACTGAAATACACTCAATGCTTTTTCAGCATAACGTGATTTCACAGAGAATCTTCAATTCCCTGTACAATACGGTCAGAAATAAAGAAAGCCATTCTACGCCAGATTCAAAAAGATCATAGCCAGTTTGTCACATTTTATAATAATGCTGTGATAGCAGCTGCCATTCACTAACACAGTGCAGGGATGAGAATGACAGGAAGAGATGAGGGAGTTGTTTATACCGGGAAACTCTTCTAGATGAAATAACCAAACTGAACAGGAAAATAATAAAACTCAGAATGAACTGGCTGTTCCCAGAAAAAGCAACTAAACAGAGGACAAAGCTTTCAGCTATTCCCAAGAGCTCTGGCTTGAGAAAATAATGAGGGACAATCCCCCAGGGCAGCAGAAGAGGCCACTGTACATTTGGAAGATGCCAAGGGATGCCTGGAATCAACCTGGGCTTCACACAGAGGCAGAGCTCCCCAGGCCACATGAATCCAAGGCTCCTTCGCAGCTCTGCTAGTGAATGCCTTCAGACCTATGAACCAAGGTAATCAGGCTCCTGGGTTCATTTTAAGATACAGACTAAAAAAGGCAATATGGCATTTAAGTGACCCACTCATTTGTACTAGAGTTTTCGTAGAGGCTTCGCTCAGACCCCAAGACCCAAAATTTTAGTTTTGTGTACAGTACACACTACAAGCATTACTGTGCACAGTACAGACTTTGCTGTGATAGCAAGACATGTGCATTCCTGACTATCCCAAGTTTTACAAATTAGACTTAGAAATAAATTATGTAGAATATGGGTTTAGAGCAAACCATAAACTTTGTGACTAGAGCAGTATAGATAACAAATAACTGGAACCTTGGAAGACGCTTAGCAGCCCAGCAGGGTTGGAGAATGCACCAGGGAACAGTAAATACCTTCTGCCCAGGAGTCGAAATCCTCCTTGTGGGTCTGGCACAGTTCAGGAAGTGAATCTCTGCACGCAGAAGCACATACAGTCAGCCTGAGACTGGTGAACCCTTTTCTGGGAAGGAATTTTAGGGCACTGACGCACACGTTGCATTTCTTCACACAGGATTAGGAAATCTTCTCCCCAGGCTTCAGCCCACAGAGGGTTTTATTCTTCCCTGCCAAAGTTACAGTTCTTACACTACTGGAGATCATGTTCGTGAGAATTATGTTGCAGCGGGAAGACTACCTGACATTGTGCTCCACATCTCTCCTCTAGACCATGTATGTCCCTGAAAGGAACAGAGGACAGAGGCCCGGGAGCAGTCACCGAGCCACAGGACACAGTCATCCTAAAATCCACCAAGGTTTGCCTTCGTGTATAGGGACAGCAAGAGGCAATGAGAGCTTGCTCGGAACAAGTCCGAGGTGGCTGGAGGGAGATGTGAGCATAGCTCCAGGAAGGGGCTCCGTAACATTCAAATGTCTCATGTGAGGCAAACACACATTATACAGGCATGACGGACTCTTTCCCACCCTGAGACTGGAGGTTTGGTAAAGTGGGCAGTAAGGTAGGAAGAAGTGAGAATACAGTGTCATAAAGGCAAGAAGGAAAAAATATTATAAGAGAAATGCCAACTGCATAAAATGCTATTGAAAGATCACGTAACAGAAAAATCCATGGATCTGGCAACATGGAAAATATAGTTTTACTTGACAGGGGTAACCACAGCAGAAAGTTGGAGACAGAGCCTCACTGGAGTGAACTGGGAGGAGAGTGTTGTGAGAGAGGGCTGAGACTTTAGACATCAGGTCTGTAAAAGACCAGATAGTAAAAAGTTAGACTTTTCAAGCTTTGTGGTCTCGGTCACACCTACTCAGCTCTGTCACTGTAGACTGAAAGAAGTTCCAGACTATATATAAATGAAGGAGCACAGAAGTGTTCCAATAAAACGTTACGATTGAATTTTGAATGTCACCTAATTTTTACATCATGACATATTATTTTTCTTTTTCCCAACCATTTACAAATGTACAAACCATTCTTCTGTCTTGGATTATATACAAATAGGTGCTAGATCAGATTTGGACTGTGGGCCACAGCATACAGACTCTTATGGTAGAATCCTCTTCAGAGAAGGTTTACTGAGAATGGTGTTGAACAGATGACAAAGAATTGACAGATCAAAAGAGAATGCAAGCTTCAAGCAGAAGAGACAAATTCTGTCTTGTTTTCTCCTTTAGCCTCCACATCTAATACACAGCTTAGCCTATAAGTGCTTAATACAGGTATGCCAAATAATTAAATTAATTTTAACCTAGGTCTGTCTACTACTTTCCACTGTGCTCCACTGCCACACAGGTACACACATGGGTCAAATTAGAGCCTACAAAAATTCTTCCCAGCTAATATAATAAGAACCTTCTTGTGCTACGCAGCCTTCATTCCTCCTGGGACAGGATGAGATATCTGTCTACCAAACTGGTTGCCTGCTTGCTTGGCCTTGCTTGGAACTTCCCAAGGCAGATATCCACCTGTGCACTCAGACACGACCCCCACAAAACCATCTGAGACTACATGCCCTACTCTCTGAAAATAGCTCCAGTGGAGTGAGAGTGAAGAAATTCCCCACCTCAATCCTGATAACAATTTTCTTTTAGTGAAGCATCCATTTCCTTAATAAAGATCCTGAGCTAAATGATAAGGTCTGGCTAAGAAGAAAAATAATATATACATACACATATGTACCTACTCATATGCGGTTTTTTGCCCTGTCATTTCCTTCCCTTCCTTTAGAAGCCTGCTATCTTGTCTTTCTCACAAACAGCCTCTGAGCTGCTTTGCCTGATAAGCCACAGGGTAAGCCACTTCTGACTCCTCCAGGGTCTCTGCCAGCTATGCTGGCTCAGGGAGGAGATAACCCTGAGTCTGCAGAATGACAGAATATTCCTTGATCCACTAGCAGTCTTGCTAAGTGCTCTGCTACACACAGATCGGAAAGAGTTCTCAAAGACCACTCAGAGAGACAGACCCAGAGAGAGGTACAATCGGCACAGAATTTCCTCCGTAATAATGGCACAGGGAGCAAATCCTCACATTGCATTTTCCTTCCTCTGAACCCATGTAACTGATGGTGTAAGTTGCTTAGAACTGAACCACACACTGTCCTGTGCAATTAAGCCTTCTACCCTCTTCTCGGGCTTATCATTCCTTAAACATTCTTTTTCTTCCCTGCAGTCTACATTTGAGTCACACTGAATTTTCTGCCATTTTTGAACAATGCATTTTCCTCTATTTCATTAGTTTATTCATTTTACAGCTTATAGCCTACCTCTCTCATTTCTTCTCAAACTTCACCTCTTTCAGAGTTTTATCCATCCTTCAGCATGTTACTATCAATCACATAAGGAAGTTTCCCCATGTATTAGTCAGTTTTCCATTGCTATGACAAAATACCTGATGAAAACAACTCAAAAGGAAGAATGATTTACTTTGGCTCATAGTTTCAGAGGTTTCAGTCCAAGGTCATTTGGCCCACTTGCTTTAGGTCTGTGGCAAGACAGAACATTACGGTGGAAGAATGAGTCAGAAGAAAGTGTCTTATCTTATGGTGGACCAGAAGCCAAGAGAGTGAGAAGGGGCCAAGGACAAAACATACTCTTCAAAGTCATACCCCCCCATGGCCAGGTTATCCAGCTAGGCTCTACCTCCTAAGTTTCTACCACCTCCCAATACTCCACTAAACTGTACTTCTATCAATGAATTTGTCCATTTCTGAGGTCAAGACCCTCATGACCAGTCACCTCTCAAGTGTCCCACCTCTGAAGCCTGATGCATTGGGGACCAAACTTTCAACACATGAGGTTTTAGGAAAAATATAAGATCCAAACCATAACCCCCTGATACCCATGTTGCTGTTTACATCTCGAGGCCCTTCATTCTTGTTTCCTCCTCCACTGCAAAATGGGCTATAAAGAGCATATGCTCTAGAGTTGAGCTTAGTTTAAGTCTTACCTCTGTTTCTTATTACCAAGGGATATTAACGAAGTCACTTAACCTCGCTGAGCTTCTACTTCCTTACTGATAAGATAGCTAAATGTTTCCAAGTTAGTGTGAGGAGTAAACGAGGTGATGAATGGAAAGCATTTGACTAGGTGATCAGTGAAAGACATTTACCGGTGCTCTTTCATCTCACCACGTTCTGTAAAGAATAACTATACAAAAATTCCATATTTGCTGCCACCCAAATACCTTTCCTAAGGCATCTGACCTATTTTATCAAGAGAAATGTGACAAAACCCAAACTTCTATAATCAGTCAAATTTAACACTAACAGAATCAGAGAGTTATACAGTGGAAGGTGTTTTGGTTTAGATATAAAATATACCCCCAAAAACTTCATGTGTTGGGAGGTGACTGGATTGTTGTGGCACTGTACTCATCAATGGATTCATCCATTAATGAAATAAAAAACAAAAGGTGATATTAGGAGGAGGGGCCTGGTCAGAAAAGGTAGGACACTGGGGGCATGACCTGGAAGGGAGTTCCTGTCATTAGCTTTCTCTCTTTCTCCTTCTAGTCACCACATGGTGAATAGCTTTTCTCTCTGCCACAGAATTTTTGCCTTGGAGCCAGCCACTCATGGACTGAACCCACAGAAACTGGGAGGCAAAATAAACCTCTCCTCCTTTAAATTGCAGTTGTTGGGTATTTTGTCCCAGCGATGGGGAAGTGACTAATACAGAAGGAATCCTAAGAAGGCATCTGACACAATCACTAATATGCAAACAGATCAGCGTCTGCCATCTGACAGGTCACAGGTATCTGCACATGGACCAAAATTAGTGGGATCATCGGTCCAACATCTGCTTCTAACACAGGCCCACAATACTGCTTTAATAAAAGATTGTTTGCTTTCCAGTTCATTTCCCCTCTGTGTGCTGAACTTAACTTGGTTGGTAAATAAAAAGAAATTCTTGAAGGAAGCCATTTAAAAATGTATTCACTGTATACAGCAGTCCTTCAATTTTTACATTATTAAATCTTTCATACTTCTGATCTCATCTCTTAATTCTCTCATGACCTCAAACATCTCATTTCAAAGAAATGATTTTGAAACAAGCATAGCTTCTTCCATTTTAAAAAGGGAAATTTAAAGTCATACTGGTGAAGCGATGTGGTTATGGGGCACTGATCTCCTTACAATAGCCCCTCGCTGGCCAGCCAGGGGAGTCCTTGGTCAGGGGCAGGCTCCAGTTTAGGCTCTGCTCATCCTCATTCACTGGGCACATCTGGCCTCCACCAGGTTGAAATGGAATGACATTAGAAATGGAGTGCTTAGAGCAGGATATATTCCATTTGCAATGGAATAGAAATAAAGGGCAGGAGGCGCGAGGCGAGAGTTGACAGACCACAGGATAAAAACACTCTCAGAAAAGATTTGCCCATGAAGATGATCACATTGAAAAATCGAGTCTCCTCAAGCAAAGCAAACTGTGTGCCAGTAAAGGTCAGCTGTTCCTCCTGGATCTCAGTTATTGCAACCAACTATTTGTTTTAAAACAAGCTCCTCATTGTTTCTGTTTACAGATCCTGCTCTCTCTCCTGTAGGGAGATGACTGAAGGGGGGAAAAAAAAGAAAACTAGAAACATCTTTTTCTAGTCTATAGTTGGGAGTACTAAATGGTGCTTAGCTATATACGCTATTTGTACTGAATTCAAAGTGCATTATCCTACATATTAGTTGAAGTTGAAACACTTAACCATATGCTAAATGCCCAGAAAACCTATATTGGACTTGAACAGCTGTACTTTAAAAATAGGTAATGTCAGAATTATTTTGCTATCTGTTGATTTAACTCTTGATCATCCAGCATGATATGAATCATGCTTAAAATGGTCCCCAAGTCAAATGGGGATTGCTGAATAGTGGAGAAGAAATATCACCTGGATTTTTTCCTAAAGAGTTTGTATCTTTTCACAGGATTAACAAAAGGCTAAGGGACTAACAAACATCGGGATAACTGAGACAAATGAAGAACATTTCATGGTAGAACCCACAGAATGACACACCTCAGGGAACGTCAAGATGCTAAACGAGGAACATCCGCCGAACTGGTACCTACTAGAGATGATTCTTCTCAGTAAGAAGTCAACTAATTAATGAGCTTCTACGGGACACAAACATAAGTCAGGTCCTGCAAGATACTTGGTAAGACACCAAGTTAGCACCTATAGCATCATAAATTCGCCATGACTATCTATGATGGGGCTTTACATACCTCATAGTATTTAATCCTCATAACTCTTATTCAAGGGAGGAATCATTGTCACTATTTTTCAGAAGGGTGGAGGCTCAGAAGGTGTACAAACTTGTCTGAGGTGGCCTACCCTGTCAGGTGGCAGAGATGGGTGTAATATGAACTGTTTGTTATGCCCAAGTACTTACCATCACATTGCCCTGGGCCAGAGGAGGTCAGAGATAGAAGAATTCGAGACATTAGAAGAGGTCAAGGGGATTAAGTCAAGAAAAGACTGCACTCGCTTACCATCTGGCCTTTCAAGATTCTACGCAATGTCAGGAAGTTAACAGGCAGAATATGATGATTTGTGCTCTTGCCACTGCATTTACCTTTACACGTTTCTTCATTTTTCCTTTGCCTCAATCTGCATTCTCTGGCTTGTAGTACATGTTTCTGCCTCCTCTGACTGGTCTGCCTTTGTAAATTCTCTGGTCTGGAATGTGAATCTTCACCTAGCGAAGTTTCTTGGTCTCCTGTACCTGGCCGTTCCGAGACACAGCCAGCCCACTAACCCTAACTGGAAACTTGAACCTACAAACCAGTCCCACTTCACTCATGTCCTTTCACTCGCTTCCCCTTGGCTATGTCCCCCCACCATTAGGACAGAGTTAAGAGCCAAGCAGGATGTCACAGAGTCCTAAGTCAGAGTGACACTGTGAGCTAAGCAGAAATTTCCATTCTAAAGTGACACTTTCAAAAGCTTCTCATTTTTTTTTTCCTTTGATTCTAAAAGAGGTCACAATTTAGCCTGGTCAAACACCCGTACAGATTCTATCTGTTAAATGACAAATAAAAAGAACAAGGACCCTTTTTAAATATTCAGATTAGAGGGGAAATTTACCCTGCTGGCCTCCCGCCCGTTGCTGACAAAACATTTTCCCTCAGTCAGAAAATGCTAGCACCTCCCCCTTCTCAGGTTCTATTCAGGAATTCAGTGTGTGCAGGAAAGCCTTCCTCTTCTCAGGGCCAAGCTGTCAGTTACCAAGCTCCTTCTGGTTTTCCTAGGAGCCCACGTTTTGCCTCGAACATGCTTCATCGGTACTTTAATGCCAGTTTAATTCCCCCGCCATTATTTCCTGAACTCTGTCCTGTCATATTTCTGGTTTTTAATATTTAATTCCTGATGACCGTTACTGATCAGAACTAAATTTTGCCCCAGAATGCGCAGGGAATAAATGTTTTTATTAAGAGTAAAGAAAGAGAAAGCCATTCTGAAAAATAGAAAAGATTTCCATGATTTCCCTCTGGAGATTCATCGAACACAGAGCAGAGCAGACTTGTGGTTATTATTTGATCAGCTCAAGCTAATCTGTGTTGATGCCTCCTGCCAAGTCCGGCCATTTATGTGTGATTTCTCATCTACTAATACATAATGTATAGATCTGGATATGGGCAAATCAATTATCCTGCTTGGAGGAAGCAAAGACAAAGCAATGGAAACGCCAGCCTAAGGCTTCAGAAAAAATGGAGAATGGCAGACCTAGTGTATATGTTTTATGAGCAGTGGGGAGACCTTTCAACTGAGGAGAGAAGCAGGGAAAGGGGTTCAGAGAACAAAGAAGGGAAATGAGGGTCAAAATCTTATGACCTGAGGACGCAATAACCTGACTATTCTGTATGGACGCCATCTGTCCATAACAACAAAGATTCGTGTAAAAGGCCGCCCACATGTCGCTAGGAATCTTGGCTTTATTGTATTAAATCACCAAATACTAAACCATATATATTTAGCTCTATTGAGCCAAACTAAGGAACGGCATGAACATACACTTGAGAAATTATAACACATCGTCCTAGGAAATACTATCTCTACCATGCTTGAATTCTTCAGTTCACAGGAAGTCTGAAAATTGACGGCACAGACACAATGTCTTAATGTCGATGAGGAGTTAGAGATGTGAAATTGGAAGGGGTCGGGGGTACTTTTAAAGGCTGGCTGAAGGGTGCTTACATGCTTGTGAAGCAAACCTGTCTCCAAAGATCGATTTTTAAAACTTTAAAAATATATGTTATGCCCCTTCAATTATTTGACTGTAAAAATGTTGCTGGATGTGTTATTATTTTTTCAGAAGATACAGTCTTTCTGTGTAAACTTAATCCATAATTTTACAATTTAAGACATTTATAAGAAGCAATTTTCTATAGGACTGGAATTCTTAGGACTGAGCTCAGTGACTCACATGAAGTAGGTACTTAAGAATTAATGAAGGTCTTCTGACTTCTAGCCCAGCTCTCATTAAAGTATGGGTAGCAAACAATACAGAAAGAGGCAGAAAGTAAAATGATGGGAAAAATTAAACTAAAAAAAATACCAGTCAAAAGGAAAAATAAAGCACATGAATGGAAAAACAGATGAGTAAGTGAATGAATAAATGGTAGCATGAGCATTCAGTTACAGCATCCTATATGCATATGGATGCAGACAGGTAAAACAATAAAATATTTTAAAATTATAAGAACATCTTTACAAACATGCCTTACACGATTATGAGCACCTTCCTATTGTGACTATATCTCGTTCTGAGTGAAGCAGAAAGGAGATGAGAAATCTATATTTGTGAGTGGAATACAGAAAGCACAGGTACCCTTTCTGTGAACTTTTGGTTGCGAATCAATTATAATACACTATTAAGAAAATACAAGTGAAGCAAACAGCAACAGATACAGTGGAGTTTGTAATCCTGGGAGAGGAATGCAGATGGGCGGGAGAAATTCTAGATGATGTAAAAGACACAAAACAATTTTCTGCACTAAAACAAATACTGCATTTTTATTGTAGTGCGTACAGTCAATACTTAACACTTTTTGTGAGGCAGAAAACTGTGATGACATGAAAACACACTAAGAAATACATTTTCAGGCCACTACTACTAACAACTGCCTCAAAAGAGCCTGAAATAAAGTGTTATTATCTTTATTTTACAAATAAAGGAACTGGGGTGCAAAAAATTAATTTGTTTTCCAAGGTGATCTATGAAGTGTATGGTAAAGCTGGCATTTGAATCCAAGACTATCTGACTGCAAAATTCAGCTTTTGATCTCCAGGAATCACGGTCATCTCTTTCCAGAAGGACAAATGAATACTGAACATTAATGTGTCATTAGTTTGCAGTAATCCTGACATCACTTTAACATATACCTTCCTGTCCCCAGTGCCTGTGCCAAAGTCCTGCACTGATTACTAGGGATACAAAGATGAGTAGAACATAATCACGGTCCTCATGCAACTCATAATCTCATGCAAAAACCACACGGAGACACAGTGGAAGGTAACACACAGGTCCAGTGGCTGTCCTGGCCATACAACTGAATGAGGAAACAACCATCTATGTATAGAAGAAACCAAAACGAAACCTTTCTTGTCGAGGAATTATGAATGTTCACACCTGGCATAACCAATAATTAGATTGAGAACTAAGGAGAATATAAAATATGAGGTTCAACTAGGTAAGTTTCTAATTATGTTGGTTGTAATTTGTTTCTGTGTAGAGCCTTTTATGATTGTGAAATATTTTATGGAATATACAAAGTGTCACCAAAAATACAATGAATGTTTAAATTTTAAAAATAATTAAAGTAATAGACACATTGCCATTAACTGTTAAAATATTCCACCTCACTTTGAACACACTTATCCCATCATTCTCGTCACTTTCTGAAGCAGTTACAGAAGTTGTTTTTTGTGTCTTTTCATTGCACTGTCCTGAATCCATCCAAAATGTTTGCCTTCCATGATCATTTGATCTCGGGAAGAGCCAGAAGTCGCATGGTACCCGATCGGGTGAATAAGGTGAATGAAGACACGCAGTAGTGTTTCTGTGAACCTGCCTTTCTGTTGGATGGCACTTTGCAACAGTATCCACTATATTACACTTTGTAAAGGTGCTCACAAAAAAGAACTTCCAGAACTACTTCAGGAAGGGACCAGAACCGTGGGATGGGTTTGTTTGAGGTGATGGAGCATATTTTGAAGGGTATTAATGGCAATGCTTCTTTTTCCATAATCATTTTTTTTTAATTTAAACACACACTGTAGCTTTAAATCAGCCCTTGTATTGTGCCATGCCAAAGCTGAAGCTATAGAAAAAGACTCCTGGAAAAACTGAAGCAAAGAAAAAAGAATATATTCAATGGTCTGGTGGAAATTGTTACTAATAATGAAACTTCACTATTGCACTTACCTAAACCAGTACTTCAGGAAATACACACAGCATCCTCCATAGTAGAGTTGGTTCAGCCTTTATATAAAATAAAAAAAGACAGGTATGGTTTTCAATACGTCATTAAACTATAGTCTACTGTACTTAGAGGTAACTAATAAAATCTATGGGGCAAAGAACATCAAATAACTTATTGCAGCAGAAAACATGCTCATGGCATTGGCCAGGGAAAAGAACCCTATAAATACCTTAATATCTAAAGATAATTTACATACAAAATAATAAAACATCTAATAATGACTCTATCAATATAGAGAAATTCTCCTTAGAAAGAAAACGCACTGGGGGCTGGGGATTTAGTTCAGTGGTTAAAGTGCTTGCCTTGCAAGTACAAGGACCCGAGTTCGATCCCCAGCACCAAAAAAAAAAAAAAAAAAAAAAAAAAAAAAAAAAAAAAAAAAAAAAAAAAAAAAAAAAAAAAAAAAAAAAAAAAAAAAAAAAGAAAGAAAGAAAGAAAAAGCACTATGAACTAAAACACTACCATTAGAAAGATGTATTTTATATATGAGATATTTGTCTTGAAGACACTTCAGAGCTGTAAATTTCAGGATAGTTTTGAAAACATAGAGGTTTTGAAAAGAATTCTTTTCTCTGGGTTTTGAAAAGAATTCCTTATCAAATAATATATACATGAGGGTTATGCAAAGATTTCTTGTATAGGCACAAAAAGCATAAGGGGGTCAAAGAAACAAGATAAAAGAAAACTTTGATTTCATGAAAATTAAAAACTCCTCTTTGAACAACACTGTTAAGAAAACGAAAAATCACCAACTGGAAGAAAATATTTATGAAATACGTATCAGACAATGAACTGAGACCCAAAATATATAAAAACTTTCAAGATTCAATAATAAAAAAAACTCTATTAAAAATTAAAAAATGTAAGTAGACAGTTAAAGAAGATACACAGAAGGGAAATTCATTTATGGCAAGACATTTAATATCTTCTGATGTATTGAGTTCCTGCTAGCTAATAACTTCATGAGTTGTTAGAGAAATACAAATTAAAATCACGATGAGACATTACTAGACACCTGTTAAAACAGCTAAATTAAAAAGATTGACTCTGCCACATGTTGAGAAGAATAAAAAACAGTAATTCTCATATCCTGCCAATAGAAATATAGTACTACCATTTTGGAAAAAGCTTTGTAATTTTTTAAAAAGTTCAATTCACATTTACCGCATGACTCAATCATTCTACCTCTATAAAATTAACCAAGAGAAATGAAAGCATATGTCCACATAAGTATTTCTAAAGAGTATTTACTTAGCCAGGCATTGTGGCACATGCCTATAGTCCCAGCATTCGGGAGACTGAGGCAGGAGGATTGCTGTGAGGTCAAGGCCAGCTTGGATTACACAGCAAGTTCAAGGCCAGCCTGAACTGCATAGGGACACCTTGTTTCAAAACAACAACAACAACAAAATTTATTTGCAATAGGCAAAATTAGTAAGAAAATGTCCAATAACTCATGAATGAATAGACAAAGTGTGGCATATCTATACAGTGAAATATTACATATCAATAAAAAGAAACAAACTATTGATACACACAACCACAAGAATGAAGCTCAGACTCTATGCTAAATGAAGATGTAAGATTTTATGTATGTGATGGATCTAAAAAGACAAAACTATCATCAAGGAAACAGATGAGTAGTTGTCAAGATTCATAGGTCTACACACCAAAAAAGTTCATTTTACTTCATACAAATTATGCCGGAAGTGACTCAGTTCTAAAAGAATATACACGGCAGTCCCTCCTCCACCTTCCACAGTTCCAGTTGCCTCCATCAACTACAGTATGAAAACACTAAATTAAAATTCCGGAAATAAGTAATTTGTGTTTTAAGTTGTTTGCCATTCTGAGTAGCATATAACATATCACACTATGTCACTCTATCCTACCCAAGATATAACTCCTCCTTTGTCCAGGTTATCCATGCTGCATATGGAACCCATCTACTAGTCACTGGGAAGTCATCTTGGTTATGAATTCAGCTGCCTTGGTTTGTGTTAAAGTGTCCCTTAGAGTACAGCCTCCCACTATATCACAACACTAACGTCATTCACCTTCCTTCACCTTATCACGTAGGCCTGTATCTCGTATCATCCCAAAGGGAAGGGTGAGTATAAGACAGTAAGATAGTCCCAGAGACTATGTTCACATACTTTTACTACAGTATATTGTTATAATTACTCTATTTTACTATTGCTTATTATTATTAATTTCTTACTGTCTCAATTAATAGATTAAACTTTATCATAGATACACATTCATAGTACAAACATAGTGTATACTGTATGAAGTAAAGTACTGTCTTTTGTTTCAGGCATCCGCTGGGGGTCTTAAGATGGATCCCTCGTGAATAAGGAGAGACTACTGTATGTAATATCAATTTGATTTACCTTGGAAGTCCAGTAATAGAAAACTATCTTATGCAAACTGTACTCCAAATAGAATGTATTAAATACGTATTAAATCAAAAGCAACTGTGTAAAAACAAAACAAAATTGCTATTTAAATTTACTAATATATGTTTTTGTATTGCTTAAGAATAATCATGAGCCAATGAATCTCAAAAATTCCTGCTGTCTAAAAGAATGTATAGAGCAAGCCGAACGTAGGCTTCTCTATTGTACACTTTGTAGCTGAACATCCTCAGCTAATGTTTTCTCATGTTCAGAAGGCCTCAACTTATACATAGCACTTGGGGATTTTAAAATACAAATATCTGAACCAAGTGGGCTCCACCAGCTACATGTCTGTCTTCTCAATCAATGTAAACAAAATACAGATAATAATTACCAGGAGCACCCTTATATAATTCTAAATGGAAAGATCGTTTCAACACTTGTGCATACATCACCGCCGGCCTGCAGCACACCCTCTATGGAGTAGTACTGAAAGAAGAATCATGCTTTTAAGGGTGGGGCTTCTGAATAAATAGGACACATGCACAATCGTGAGGCTGACATCCTCGAGCTGGTTCTGGACCCTGTGTGTGATCCGGCACTCAGCAATTGCCTCTGACTGAGAAAGAATATAACTTCACATTTTTGCTTCAGAGCTTTCTGAGCCAGGATATCTGGCCTGATACAGGATAGATAGACTTCTATCTCCATTTATTTTCATCTAATTGTGTGGGAATATTTCCCATAAAGGACTCGTGAGGGGGGATGTGGGAAGTTGCTTCAGGCACTAGCAGCATGGCCCGATCATTTATTTTTTTGCAGAGAACTCAGGGAGGGAATCGTTTCAGTGGAAGAACAGCTGCCCACCAGATCAGCTGACACTTAGCACGGTGCCACGGTGACACATCCACACGTCTTCATAAAGCATCACGCATTCATCTATTAGTAGCAACTCAAGAAAATACTCCAGGGGCCAAAGCAGAGGGAGTATTTGGTGAAGACTCAAAGATGGACGGGAGAGAAGTATTACAAAGAAGCTTCACGATAATGTTTTCTCCCCCACACAGAAAGAATTCTCTGCCTTCAAACCGTGAAGAATGCTTCACTGTAAAGGAACTACTACTGCAAGAGTGAGCTGGGTGGGGCGGCCACCGAAGGACAAGAAGCTGCTTACGGTTATTAGTCCTTCGGGACACACAGGCATCAGTAGGAACAGAAACTGCCAGTTCCTGGAGTATAAGCTACGGAAAAAAATAATAGAGATGTGCATCTTTTAAAAATTAATTAATTCTTTATAATGTAAAAGTGTTATGCAAGCCTCAAATTGGAGGGAGACAAATACAGCCATTTGACCAGGTTTTTTGAGGTCTAGAGACAAATCAGTTTGCATGCGAAGAGTGAGGTCAAATGGAAGTTAGGCAATAATGGACTTGGAATCCAAAGATTTGTATGTGAGTCTCTTCTGCCATTCGCTAGCTGGCTGACCTTAGGCAAATTCTCTGGAATTAAATGAAACAATAAATGTGAAAGTACCTGGCACTGACAGACACCAAGTAGAATTTCACTTGATCTGTTGTTGGGACTTCCATGCATGCAATTTGGTTCCATGTGAAGAACACGTCTTTTTTAAATTTTTTATTGTAAGTAGTCCATTGCCACAGGACTCATTAGTCAAGATGTTGATACCTTTCCTGAGTAGGACCACCCAAGTGGGGCCACTCTTTCAGTTGATTCACCTAAATACTTACTAGACACTGCCTGTACTCATGTGTATGAATTGTTAAATGACTTTGTAAGCATTCTTATACCTGTGCATGTGTGCATGCCCTGTCTACTCAATTAAGATGAATGATTTATTGAGCCAGAAAGCATTTTAGAGAACAAGGCCAAACTCTTCATCGTGTAGGTGGGAATATGGAAGCCCAGGGAAGTGCAGTGACTTGTTTTAAGTTATGTATAGATTAGTGACTGTATTCGTATGAGGACAAAGTTTTCTTGACTTACTTTTCCCATATTCTCATCACAAACTAAACTACAACATAAATATATAAAGATAAGAACAGGTTTTGCTGCTATGGTTAATTTCTAAAATTCAGGACACATTTATGTATTAAATCACCACAACCTAAATAACCAGAGACAATGGAAACTTTCAATATTTATAAATTTTTACACTCAGAAACACCAGAAATATCATCTAATATTTGTTTGGTGGCTGTTTTATTTCTTCAGAATACTAATAATACTATCATAGATATAGGTATCTTTATATTTTTTTTTTTTGGTTTTGGTTTTGGTTTTTTTTTTTTTTTTTTTTTTTGTGGTGCCGGGGATTGAACTCAGGCCCTTGTGCTTGCAAGGCAAGCACTCTAATCACTGAGCTAAATCCCCAGCCCCGGTATCTTTATATTTGATAAAACATTTCACATCTATATATTATCATTTTTATCAGTTTAGTTACACTGTAGAAGTAGTATTCTCCCTGTTTCACAGTTGAAGAAATGGAGTCTACAGAGGTTAAATGGTTTCCCTAACTATACACAGCTATTATTAGGTGGAGCTGGCACTCCAACCGACACAGGTTTTTCTGACTTAAAAATCCAATTCTAAACCCCCACTGCAATATGCTGTATCTTGTTCAGACACACACTTTTAATAAAATATTAACTTTGAGCATCTGCACTCTATTGGTCAGAATTCTTCCAGATACAAATGAATAAAATCCAATTCAAACATGCTTAAGAAGAAAATGGTGGCAGAAAAGGAGAAATGGCAGGGGATGCAAAATTTACCAACTCAGTGAAACTCAACCACGGGGAAGGCAAAGGTAAAGTGACTTTAAGAACAGCCCAGACCTGATCTTCAGAGCTTTATAAAATTCGGGACTTTACTCTCCTAATCCCTTTGGGAATCTTAATAAGGAACTCTGGTCAAGATGAAGGGTAAATTTGTACCATATACTTATTTATTTTTAAATAATTTTTGAAGTATGGTTGACATTTTAAAGAAAGCTGTACAGATAGTGTATACAACTATGACTTTGGAGATGAGTATACATCTATGGAACTATCGCTACCATCAAGGTCAAAGACATAGCCATCGTCTCTCAAAGCTTCCTCCACCACTTTTATTACCATTGTGTGTGTGATCACATATAGTAAGATTTAACATAAGATCTACTCATTAAAACTGCAATGCAGAATCGTTAGTATATGCTTTGGATCTCGATTACTCATTTATCTTGCAAATGGAGAGGTGATTTTCAAAAAGTACAAAGTATCAGTTATTTCTTTTTTCATTCAATTAGTATATGTTTGAAATGCTTAATAGTTACACAAATTTTCAACAATCGCAGCCACAATCTATTATCAGAAAATTGAGGGTTGGAAAATTAGGCAAAAAAAAAAAAAAAATTAGTACTTGTTTAGTACATTGATGCTCATGCCACAAGGCAACAGTTGGTTGTCTGGCAAAATAAACAAATAAGAAATAAAATGCCTGATTTGTAACATTTTCTGATTTCTAAGATATAAATGTTCTCCTCTTGGCTGATATGAAACTACCAACATGATATCAAACAATGCATGAAATCTCTGAAAATATAGCAACTGGCTCTTATGAGCTAGTCTGGACCAGGCCCAGCTCACCATAGCATGGAGCACTGATTAGCCACAGTCTGACTTGAACAGGTAAAATTCATAAACGTTACTAGTTCACAGGCCTTGAAAAAAAAACAATGCACTTCAGCAAGCATTTATCAAGTGCCTCCTAAATGTCAGGTACTGGGCTTGTTGATATGAAGATAAAAAGATACTTTCTCACCCTCAAGGACTTCATACTCTAGAAGGAAGATAGATCAACTAAAGACTGAAGATAATGCAAGATGAACTGTACTAAAACATTAATTCATTCCTTCAGAATTGTGTATGGGTCATTTAGCAAGTACTAAGCATTATGCTTACATTTAAGTGAGAGAGATAGACCAAAAGAAAAAAGAGACACAAAAATAAATTTGAGTTATTATAAGTACTGTGAAGGAAGTAATCAGAGTGGAAAGAGAATAACAAAGAAGCAACAATTTGAAGTATGGTAGAGTTCCCAAACTTGAAATGTCCTACTATTTTGTTTTTGCTTTTATAAATTATTTTAATTTTTTATTTGTGGCCCATTTAAAAATTTATTATCATTATTTTAACTAAAGTCACAGCTCTCTGGCTCACTCTCTACCTTATATAGTTATTTCTACCATACCCATAAAAGAACTTGTTTCTGATAGCCAGATGCAAGAATCACTAATCCAAAAGAACCATGAATTGGATTAAATCAAACCCTCAGCTCACAAAGGGAGGAAACTAAAGCAAGTGAAGAGGGTGAGTCTTGACCAACTCTTCTTCTATCAAGATCTGTTCCACAAAAGCTCACCAGTGAATGAGTTTAAATGTACTCAATATCTTCTTTGCTTCATTCATGTTATGTATTTTAAGAGCCCCTCCTCCTTCATTCAACATTTATTTATTGTGCAACTGGTATGCTCCAGGCATTCTCTGTTGCTGGAGTTATAAGCAAAACAGTAAGACCAATGATCTCATGAACCTTACTTAAAATGAACAAATAAGAAAAATCAGGTGGTAATAAGTATACTTACTAATTTCAATAGAAGAAGAATTGGTCAAGACTCACCTATTGCAGAAAATTACAATAGCATAGTTTCATAAAGAGAATTTGGATGGTTTTTATATTGGGTGCTAAGGGAGAGACTCTGTATATTAGTGATGAATCAAGATGTTGCTAATATGAAGGAACCATCCCTCCCCAAATAAAGAGTACAAGAGTATTCTGGGAAGACTGAACAATTAACACAAAAGTTCAAATTTCAGGAAAAGAGGACCCAGGGTAGAGGACCATCGAAGGAAAGAAAGTTAATATGAGTGGAGGTTGGAGAAGTAGACAGGAGCCGGCGAGTACAGAGCAGTGGTTCACAAAATGTAGTTCCCAGACCAGCAGCACCAAGTTTGGTGGACATATATAAATTATCTTCCTATGCTCCAGACTTCCAAAATCAGAAGCTCTGAACCCCAGCTCTGGGTTTTAGCAGGTAGGTCCTCCAGGTGACTATGGCATGTGCTCAAGTTTGAGAAGCACTGCTTAGAGTTTTGTGGATCAAGATAATTTGGGGTTTGTCCAAAGTATGGAGTCAAAGCCAGGGATGATTTTAAGTCATGGAGAGAAGATGTGTGAGATCATTAGATTTGTGTTTTTAAAAAGTCATTCTCCGTGGCTTTTGAGGCAGGAAAGCAGGAATTCAAGCAAGGAATTAATTAGGCAGAACCAGCACAGAGCCCCAAGGCATCTTATACTTTTATCTTGACAAAGGAGTGGGATCATCAGAAGACTAACTTGTAAGATAGGAGAGATTAAGAAATTGAGTGTTATGGTTTGGATTGTCAATGTTTCCTGAAGGTCCACATAATAAACTTTGGTTGCCAGCCTGTGGCTTTATTGGGAAGTGTGGAACTTTAAGGAGATTGAGCTTTGCTGAAGAAAGTTAAGTCAGGGAGGGTGTGGTCATGAAGAAGATATTGGGTCCCCAGCCCCTTTCTCTTTCTCTCCCTGTCTCTTTGCTACCTCAATACCATGAGGTGAGCAGCTTTGCTCTACCATCCCTTCCCTGTTACAGCATTCTGCTTTGCTACAGGCCCAAAAGGATTGCAGCCAATTAACCATGGACTGAAACCTCTGAAACTATAAGGCAAAATAAATTTTTCCTCTTTTTAAGTGATTCACCCAGGTAATTTCTCACAGCAACAGAAATATGACTAACAGACAAAGAATATAGTATCATGCATCGAGTGAACAGAACGTTTCAAAAAAGAATGCACTGGCTATTTTTAATGCTACTGAGGAATCTATAACAAAAATAACAGTGGATCCTTCTGCATCATTGGTGACTGTGATGACAGAAACTTTTCAGCCAGTGATAAGAAAGAAACCATTTAGAATGGGTTGAAAAGAAACCGTGAGCCACACAAATATAAAAAGCAAAAATAGTTTACTGTGGCAGAGATAGAGAAATATGAAAAACTTGGAGGACTCTTTGGGACAGAGGCAAGTGTGCATGTTCTGGACGCCATATAAGATTGACAGGCCTGCCCCAGAATGCTTCACCATAGAGCAAAAAAAAAAAAAAAAAATCCAACAAGACACAAATAATACCTCAATCGTACATTCAATTGCATTAAATGCATGGGAAGGATTAACGCTCAGTGAGCACCTACAAGTAGTAAAGTACTGTGGTACAAAGAGTAATCAAAATGAGAAAACAAAAATACACTGAGGCAATTAAAAGTCAGCGTGTGATAGCTCTCCAGTTGAGGTACAAAGTGCTTTGGGATGAAAGAGAAAAAAAAGATTGATTTGTGTCCAAAAAGTTGCTAATCTTTAAGGAAAACAGGATCAGGACTCTTTTACTCAAGGATAGAAGAGAATTTGCTTTTAATATACAGGGGCAAGTTCACTAGAGACTAATTAAGAGAGTGGGTCAGTGAAGCAGTAAAAGTGTAAATATTCTATTTAGCCTCACAATCTGCAGAGTAACAATTAATATGTAATATCAAACTTCTAAAACTATTTTAAGTGTTTTTTTCCTTCACATTTATGGAAAATCGAAGGTTGCACATGTACAAAGAGACAGAGGCAGAAAGAAGAGAAAATATGGAAGAAATAGAAATCTACAAGGAAGGAAGTATTAATTGAACATTCATTAATCTATTATATGACAAGATTAGTCACAATACTTTCACATCTATTATCTTATCAAACTCCTAGCCAACCTTGCTTGGCCATTTTCATTTCAGTGCTAATTGGAAAACATTAATTCTTTGCACCATTTTTACAGAGAATATAACATGTAGTTTTTTCTAAGGATGTTTCCTCTAAGGATTTTCTCCAGAGAGAAATGAATTAATAATAGGTTGTGTTTCTTCCATACATTTTAATTAATTGAGTAACTATTATTTACAAGAATCTTAACTGAGGAGAAAAGAGTTGTTGGGTTTTGTTTTTTTTTTCCAACTTGAAGGATTGCTAAACCTTGAGAGATTACAAGATGTAAACTTGTACAGTTGTTTCCAGATCCAGCTGTATATCTGAATGCTGGAGGAAGGGTTTTGAAAATATAGATTCCCAGTCTCCACCCCTAGAGAGTCTGATTCTTTTCCTATGATGTACAAGTGAGAAGATATTGTGTTGAATCGATCCCCAAGTGACTCTGATGTGCAGCAAGTTGTACGAAATACAATTCCAAAACAGGTAGTTCTCCTACAATTTATGGCATGATTTGATTTTAATAAGATTGAAAAATTAGGGGACATGATCTGAGGGCATTGTAAGGATGGGTACTGTTTGGAAAAGATGGCCAGGAGCTAGCAATGCCAACAGAGAGAAAGAAATCTGTTGCAAATGTGGAATAGTGTAAACAGTTTTGCTGACTTATCACAGCTACCGTTTAAAGAGTCTTTGAGCTTTGTTTTACAATAACAATGGCTATAACAAGTCATTTAAAAGGAGTGAAAAAAGATGTTCCAATAATGAGGTTGGTGGTGGTTTAAAGAAAAGATGCCATCTTGCTTGAGAAAACTCAACCCTGGATCTGCTCAGTGATATTCGGGGATTGCAGCTCCACGCTTTGCCCTTGTAGTTGAAAAATTTCAAGAAAAATAATTAAGTAATTTCACACCATTTAAGTAGTTGTATAGTAACACTATGTTTCCTTAAGGAATGCAACTAATATTTATAGCCAGAATAAACTACATTCTCTGCTCAAGCGTAGGTATCAGACTAAATATGTGAATGTGCAAACTTGTACAGGAAATAAGCATAAAGGGTACCTACTTCTGCCCCGTAGGGGAGGTCTTAAGAGATAGGTAAGAATTGTGTTGAAAAGGTAGAAGGCATGTTTAAAAAAAAAAAAGTTCATTATATTAATCTTTATCATTTAGGTGTTAAAGAGACTTTCAACTATCTCTATTCTATAGTCCCAAAACTCTATTAATTAAGATGTTCCTCTTGAATGCGCTAAATCCTTTTCTAATTTGATTTCTTCCTAAGAAGATGCTTTCCTCCACAGAAACTCTGCCCTGTGGACACAGTACTTAGACAGATTGTTTCCCCACAGAGACAGGTATTGACCTCTGGAGCCAGCTCTAGGTTCTTTCCTTCTCCACCCTCTTTTTTGTCTTTCCTAAGGGAGACTCGGGATTAGAGGGAGACACTTCAGGCTTTAAGGGCCAGCAGCACTAATCCGGATGACATACTTAGACATCAAACATGCTTTTAAGGGGAGAAGCTTTAAAATATGTTAAAATGTCATTCTTTCTCCCCTTCCTTAGGGTTCCCTCAGGCAACAGACAATATAGGCAGGACTACTTCCAAAGGGGAATGGGCCAATCAGCTGTCACTTCCGGGTCCCTTTTCCCAGAGGTGGCCAGGCAAAGCCCAAGCAGGGGCATAAGGAGCTTTGCTGGAACTCCAGCTCTCTTGGTGTGGCTTTTGCTCTCAACAGTGAGCAAAGTCCCAAAGTTGGAAGTGGACTTAGAGGGAAAGAATTGGCAATTCTCCCAGTTTTTGTCATAGGCTCTTGACTAAAGCAAAATGAGGAGCTTTCTGCAGCTCAGCTCTGTTCGGTTTTGTGTTGAGGTTTGAGGACAAACCCTGCTAAGGAGAAAAGAAAGCAAGCAAGCAAAAAGCTGTTTACTCTCTTTTGCCTCCACTGTGTTTGTACCATCCCGAGGGACTTTGCTCAACTTTTTCCGGGTGACCCAGCCCAATTCCATCTTTATTCCTTCTACTGATAGCATCTGAAATTAACCTCCCCCACGCCATTGGGAAACACAAGTCGTAACTCGGATCTGTATGTCTGGCTTCAGTAGCTTTCTTTCTACAAAAATGCTGCTCCAGGTAACTAAAGATATTCCCGCTGCGCTTCCCACTTTCAGGCAGCAACTTGTCTGTGAGTCAATTACTGAAGAGTCTTCAGGACTTTCCGCCCAGCACTCGCCTATTAATTTGCTATGACAAACCTACATCTCCCAGCTCTTCCCATGAATTAATAGGTCTGTAATTAAAATCCAACAGAGATCCCCTAAATTAATTAGGACAGGAGACAACCATGTAAGCAGCATGGAGCACAGGTTTTTAGAAAGAAAAGACAAGCTTCATGTAAAACAAAGGTACACTGCAGATTTCTGTCCGTCTCCACATCAGCTGGCCCCTCAGCCTCCTTTTTCTGATCTGTAGGTAACCTTGTGATCAAAGTGCCTAATAGATGGCCACCATACAGTGGCCATCGATACAATGCGTTGACTGACTCGTTGCGTAAAATGCAATCCTAAGGAAAGTCTATTTCTCCTAAGGGTGGGAGGTGGTGGGATTAAAAAGGATGAAATAGCTCATTGCTTATACCTGGGCTTCCCTCTTCAGTTTTCTGGGCTCTGTACATGGACAGTACCTTTAAGTTTTCAGGAGACTGGTCTTGTGGAAATCAATAACAGGATAGTACAGTCATTCCAACACTTGAACTAAACATATCTGCTACATACCGGGCAACCCTGGGCAAGCTGACAACACTCTTATGCTTCAGTGACTACTACATAGCAAACTGCATAGGTATATCATTAATGCAAATTGGTTCAGCACAGAGTAATTATAGTTGGGATGACTACTTTCACCTGTGCTCAAGATGGGACACCTAAGGGATTCATGTTATTCAGTCTACTCCTAGATTTGTAAGAAAGAGTTTCCAATAAACAAGGTGCCATGTGTTATGCAATGTTTGGCAGTTGACTTTTTATTTTTTGTAATAAGAATGAGTGAGAGAAATAAAAAATCCTTCAGTGTCGCTGTGAAAGGCGATACTGTATGTTAACAAATCCAAGAATTCATCCCTTCGATGATAAAATGTGTTTCTACCCTGAATAGTTACAAAATTGCACCTTCTTTCCCAATACTCTAGAAGAACAAAAATTTCTTCCAAAATCGAAGTCATTTTAAGACTGGCAGCCACAGAAGGGGTCCATAAAACACTGTCAGATATGACACGGGTTGAATTAAGTTCCAGGGACCGTTACGAGCAATGTGAAGGACTCATCTCCAGCCAGGGACAACTGGACATAAAAGTGTATTGATTACTAATGTAACCTTCTTTCAAACCTGTTCCCAGGCAGCCCCAAGTCCTTCACAGCACTCAGATGAGACATATAAAACGTTTTCCCCCATGATCCTCAACAGAAGCAACAACTGGAATGAACTAGACTTGTCATAAGATAATTTTCACTATATGGAGCCCAAGCAGGATCCTGGGAACAGAAGAGACTACACATCCATGCTTTCTCCTCGCCAAGTGCCCCCAGAGAAAATGTCTGAATGTTTTCAAGGAAAAGCTGCTTTGGCTTATTTAATCCATTCAAATACTAGATTTAAAAGCATGAAACAAATGATTAAAACAGAAATCTCCAGACTTCCGGGAAGATGGCAGAGCATAGAGAAGGAGAATAAGAGCCTCTCTGAGATTTGTTGTCCAGACACCAGGATATAGCAGTTTAGGGAAGAGAAGAAGGAGGGAAGCGTATTCTCAGGACCCAGCAAGGATCTGAAGCAAGAATTGAAGCCCACGGGGAAAGCAAAAGGAGAGACCAGCCCAGAAGAAGGTGACAGATGAATGGCACTTATCCCCAGACCTCTGGCTCGCAGCCCCCACTCAGAGAGCCACCTCAGAGCCTCCTAATGGCAGTAGGGCACAGCCCTGCGCGCCCCCAGTATACAGCCGGCTCACGGCCCTAACTCGCAGCCCCAGCTCTTGGCACGACTGATGCAGTTTGAGCCTGCAGATGCACAGTGACCACTGGAGACCCCAGAGACCTCCACGGAAAGACACACAAATGGAGCAGAGCAGTGGACACTGAAGACTTCAGTAGCTGGTGAGTTACCTGAGTCATCTGATCACAGATGGCCCCCAGGAGAGGGTGGTGATCAAAGGGCCAAGCTCAAAACTCAGAAAATCTGTTAGTGGCTTTTGGTGCTGGGGCAAGGCAGAGCAGAGTTCAAACACTCTGGAAGGAGGGAAAGGAGCCAAGTTCACACTGGCAGGGAACTGACTCCAAGCCAGTGGGGGACACACAGTGTGTCTCCAGCTGAACAAATTGGATTTCAACCCCACAGCCAGTGATCAGGCTGAACTTCAATGGAAGGGTGAAGCCTTGCTGTTGAAGCCAGCTGGGAACACTCGCTACCTTGCCAAAATCTACTGCTGGGATTAATCAATAAGGACCTGGGAGTGTCTACTCTGTCTACCAATGACAGCAGAGACACACCTGGAAGTGGACATTTTATTTTATTATTTTTAAATTTTCTTTTTCCTCTCTGCTCTTCTTTTTCTTGTTTTTTTTTTTCTCTTTCTTGTTTTTATAGGAAAGTGACTTTCTAGTTTTTTTGCTTTTTGTTGTTGTTGTTGTTGTTCTGTCCTTGTTTTATTTCTTCCTTCTCTCCTTTCCTTCTGCTTCCTTCACCAGTTCCTGAAAGTTTGTATAATTTCCCCCTGGCTTCCAACCTTGCTTCTCATCTCTTTCTCTTCTCTTTCTCTATCCTTTCCTCCTAATCTCTTTTGAATTTTCTCCACTGTGAGTAAAATCACCGTATTGAGGGCATATTTACTGCATACAAGTTTCTGGTTTATTTGGGATATTGTTATATAACCACAAATCTAGTTCATAAGGTATAAGGTGGCAGATCAATAGTTATTACAGTTTGTTATTTTCTAGACTGTGTCTGATGCTATTGTTGTTACTGATTGTACTACTTTAGCCAAGGTGACAGAATTGTTCTACGCCGTTCTTCCTCGCATGCCAAGACTAAGATTGGCAGAGGGTCACAAATAACACTATAGGCCATAGTCAAAGAACTAAGGGCTGGCCAAATAGATAGCAACTTCTCAGCCCCAATAAATTGAAGAGGCAAGATTGCAACAGACTCCTAATACAAAAACCAGCTGCACCTGTAAGACATCTCTGAGGAAGTAGTCACTTCCAAAAGGTTCTCAAAACTAACAAAAAAAGCTACCTGCCACAGCCAATTCATAAGCATCAACCCAGGACCTAAACTAAAGAAGAAAAAATAGAAAATGAGAAGACACACAAATAAGATGCAACCCCATACCTCCAGCTCATCAAAAGCAAACCTGGGGTAATGAAGTGGAACAGTCTGAAAGCTTCCCACCCAGACTCCTGGAAGCAGTAACAGCAGAAGTAACAAAGCAGATGAGTGAGGCTCTAGAAAATATCAAAACAGAAATCATTTCCAGAATGAAAGAAATGATCAGTGACTCTAGAGCAGATACAGATTAAAAAATAGAAAAGCTTAGAAAAATGATGGAAACTATAAGTGCCCAACACAGGAAAGAAATGGAATTCATGAAACAGATTCAAACAGATGTCCAAGAGATTAAAAATTCCTTTGAAAGTTTTGGCAGTAGAATGCAACAATGTGAAGAGAGAATCTCAGCTATAGAAGACAAGATTGCGATTAATGATCAAGAAAAGAAAGAGTTCTTCAAAATGGTACAGGACCATGAAAAATCACTACAAAAGCTGCTAGATGACATGAAGAAAGATAACATAAAATTGCTTGGAGTCAATGAAAAAGCAGGAGATAGCACAAATCACATAAGAAACCTCTTCAAAGAAATAATGGCAGAAAACTTCCCAAGTATGGAAAAAGAACTGAATATACAGATAAGTGAGGCACACAGAACTCCAACTAGCCATGATCAACAAAAATCTACCCCAAGGCATATAACAATCAAGTTCCCAGAAATTCAACACAAGAACAGAATATTGAAAGCTGTTAGAGAAAAGAAACAAATAACCTATGAAGGAAAGCCCATCAGAATCACAGCAGACTTCTCAACACAAACCCTCAAGCTAAGAAGAGCTTGGAGTGAAGTATTTCAAGCCCTAAAAGACAACAACTTTCAGCCCAGATTGATGTACCCTGCAAAACTGTCTTTCAAAATTGATGAAGAAGATACTCCCATGACAAAGAACACCTGAAGAGATTCATGACCACCAAACCAGCACTCCAAAATATTCTGAAGGACATTCTGGAAAGAGAAAATGAGGATTACAACTCCAGGAATCACAATAGAATGAATCCTTCAGGCAAGGCAAGTAATTAAACAGAAGAGAAAACTAGGACTCCAACAACAGGTAAATAATACGACAAAAATAAGTCAACATATGTCAGTTACAACCATCAGTGTAAATGCTCTCAACTCGCCAATCAAAAGAAGCGGACTGGCAGAATGGGTCAAGAAGCAAGACCCAGCAATATGCTGCATACAAGAAACACATTTAATTCAAAAAGAAATTCATAGACTGAAAGTCAAAGAATGGAAAACAATACTTCATGCAACAGGAATCTGGAAAAAAGCAGGGGTAGCCGTTCTATTTGCAGACAGAGTGGATTTCAAGCCAAGACTCATTAAGAAAGACAAAGAAGGTCACTACATCCTTGTAAAGGGAGCAATCTAAGAAGAAGAGATGACAATCATAAATATATATGCACCAAATACCAGCATGCTTAATTACATACAACAAATATTGATGGATATGAGAAACCAAATAAACACCAATATGATCGTAATGGGGGACTTCAATATGCCACTGTCACAAATAGACAGATCAACTAGACAAAAAGTCAACAGGGAAATATCAGAACTAAACCAAACTCTTGGTCAAATGGACCTAGTAGACGTATACAGAGTATTCCACCCCACAACATCAAAATACACATTCTTCTCAGCTGCACATGGGACTTTCTCCAAAACAGACCACATACTAGTTCATAGAACATGCTTAAGTAAATGCAAAGGAGTCGAAATTATTCCATGCATACTATCAGACCATAGTGCATTGAAACTGGAAATAAACAGCAAAAGGAACCACAAAAACTCCATAAACACATGGAAGTTAAATAGCACACTCCTGAACAATCAGTGGGTCAGGGAAGAAATTAAAGACGAAATTAGACAGTTTCTACAATTGAATGATAATGCCAGTACAACCTACTGAAATTTGTGGGACACAATGAAAGCAGTTCTATGAGGGAAATGTATAGCATTGAATGCCCATATCAGAAAAACAGAGCGAGCTCAAATAAACAACCTAATGTTGAACCTCAAGCTTCTAGAAAAAGAAGAGCACCTCAAAGCCAAAGCCCGTAGAAGGGAGAATATTATAAAGCTCAGAGCTGAAATTAACGCAATTGAAACTAAGAAAACAATACAAAGAATCAATGAATCAAACAGTTGATTCTTTGAAAAATTAAATAAAATTGACAAACCCTTAGCCAACCTTATTTAAAAAAGGAAAGAAAAGACTCAAATTCCTACAATTAGGAATGAAAAGGGTGAAATCACAACAGATCCTGCAGAAATCCAAAAGATCATCAATACCTACTTTGAGAACCTGTATTCTAATAAGATTGAAAATACAGAAGAAATAGACAGATTCCTAGATACACATGAATTACCAAAACTGGATCAAGAAGATATAAAAACTCTAAATAACCCAATATCAGCCACTGAAATTGAAGAAGTAATCAAAAACCTACCAACAAAGAAAAGCCCAGGTCCTGACGCATTCACTGCTGAGTTCTACAAGAAATTTAGAGACGATTTAATGCCACTAATTCTCAAACTCTTTAACAAAATTGAAACAGATGCAATACTCCCAAATTCATCCCTGGAAGCAAGCATTACCCTGATACCAAAGCCAGAGAAGGATCCATTGAAAAAAGAGAACTACATGCCAATCTCATTAATGAACACAGATGCAAAAATCCTCAATAAGATACTGGTAAACAGAATGCAACACATTATCAAGAAGATTATACACTGTGACCAAGTAGGACTCATTCTAGGGATGCAGGGATGGTTCAACATATGCAAATCAATAAATGTGATACACTATATTAACAGAGTCAAAGACAAAAACCATATGATCATCTCAATAGATGCAGAAAAGGCATTTGACAAGGTCTTACACCCATTCATACTAGAAGCCCTGCAGAAAATTGGGATAAACGGTCTTTATTTCAATCTGATAAAAGCCATCTATGACAAACTAACAGCAAACATCATACTAAATGGTCAAAAAC
Source organism: Hystrix cristata (assembly GCA_004026905.1). Classification (NCBI taxonomy): domain Eukaryota; kingdom Metazoa; phylum Chordata; class Mammalia; order Rodentia; family Hystricidae; genus Hystrix; species Hystrix cristata. The sequence goes on from PVJO010011142.1 coordinate 47,682, forward strand.
TAAAAGGTTTCACTCTAAAATCCAGAACAAGACAAGGATGTCCACTCTCACCACTCTTATTCAATATAGTTCTGGAAACATTAGCCAGAACAATTAGACAAGAGAAAGAAATGAAAGGAATAGGATAGGAAAAGAAGAAGTTAAATTATCATTATTTGCAGATGACATGATACTCTATATAGAGTACCCCAAAAACTCCACCAAAAGACTTTTAGATTTAATAACCAAATTCAGCAGTGTAGCTGGATACAAAGTCAACACTCAGAAATCTATAGCATTCCTGTACACAAACAACAGACTCACTGAGAAAGAAATTAGGGAAACAACACCTTTCCCAGTAGCATCCAAAAAAATGAAGTACCTAGGAATCAATCTAACAAAGGAAGTAAAAGATCTATACAATGAAAACTACAGTACTTTGAAAAAGGAAATTGAAGAAGACATCAGAAAATGGAAAGATATCCCTTGCTCCTGGGTAGGAAGAACCAATATAGTGAAAATGGCCATAATCCCAAAACTGCCATACAGATTTAATGCAATCCCAATTAAATTACCAATAGCATACCTCACAGAATTAGAGAAGACAACCCTAAAATTCATTTGGAACCAAAAGAAACCTAGAATAGTAAAAGCAATTCTGGGCAGCCAAAGCAAAGCAGGGGCCATCACAATCCCTGACCTAAAACTATACTACAAAGCTACTGTAATAAAAACAGCATGGTACTGGCACAAAAACAGACCCCAGGACCAATGGAACAGCTTAGAAGATAAAGAAACAGGTCCAAACACTCTCAGTCACCTTATCTTTCGCAAAGGGGCCAAACAACCTCACTGGAAGAAAGATAGCCTCTTTAATAATGGTGCTGGAAAAACTGGCTCTCCACTTGCTGAAGGTTAAAACTAGACCCATATCTTTCCCCGTGCACTAAGCTAAAAATCAAAGTGGATCAAGGATCTAAATATTAAAACAGAAACACTAAATCTGTTAGAAGATAGGTAGAACTACCGAAGACATAGGTGTAGGCAAGGACTTAATGAACAAATCCCCAGTTGCCCAGGAAATATCACAAAGAATCAACAACTGGGACCTGATCTTATTAAAAAGCTTTTGCACAGCAAAAGAAACTACCAACAGAGTGAAGACATAACCCACAGAGTGGGAAAAAATTTTTGCCAGCTATTCCTCTGACAAAGGTCTAACATCTCGAATATATAAAGAACTCAAAAAAATCAGACCTCCAAATTTAAAGACCCAATCCAAAAGTGGGCAACTGAAATGAATAGACACTTCTCACATGAAGAAGTAGAAACACCAGATAGACATATGAAAAAATGTTCAACATCCCTGGTCATTCGAGAGATGCAAATTAAAACAACCCTGAAATTCCACCTCACTCCAGAAAGAATGGCTATTACCAACAAATCAGCCAATAACAAATGCTGGAGGGGCTGTGGAGAAAAAGGAACCATTCTCCACTGTTGGGAGTGTAGACTGGTGCAACCACTATGGAAATCAGTGTGACGATTCCTCAGGGACCTAGGAACAGAGATTCCATTTGACCCAGCTATTCCCCTTCTTGGTATCTTCCCAAATTAAAAGCATCATACCACAGCGATATATGCACACCCATGTTTATAGCAGCACAGTTTGTAATAGCTAAATCTTGGAAACAGCCCAAATGCCCATCAACAGCAGAATGGATAAAGAAAATGTGTTTTTTTTTATACTATGGAGTATTACTCTGCCATAAAGAATGATAAGCTTGAGATATTCCTAGGTAAATGGATGCATCTTGAGACCATACTCTTAAGTGAAATAAATCGGACACACATGTTTAAATACCGCATCGTTTCTCTGATGTGAGAAACTGAAAGTGTAAATAAAGACTAAAATGTATTCTATTGGGAAAGGGAAGAAAATGTCCAAATGGGAAAGGGAAGAAGGGATGGGGAGGGGGAAAGTAACAGAGGGACAAGAGAAATAAGAAATGGAAGGAAAAAAATGGAAGCAAAGGTTTTGTAAATGGGGGGAGGGGAGGGGAATGGGAAAAAAAGAAGCAACAAGGTATTTCATGTACAGGTACAAATCCCCTATGATGAATGTTATCACTATGTACATCTAAAATGTACAATTAAAATAAAATTTAAAAAAAAAAAAGAGAAATCTCCTACCATAGCCGACATGGAGTGATGAATATTTGATACACAACTCTGGTTCTCAACTTAGAGGCAGGGAAGAATGCTACCTAAATTCTCAGAAATAGATATTCATTGAGGTTACCTGTAGTGATAGGACATCTGCTGGGGGCTATGTATGGAAATCAGAACAATAAAAATCCTAGAGGAACCCAGGAATGGTTAGACTGAACCTGGAATGCAGTTTAAAACCAGCAGTATTTCTTTTAGGACACACAGCAATTCCCAAGACCCATGGTGTCAGGACTTTGGCTACATGGACAGCCCTCACCAAGGTTAGTTCATTCTCTCAGATTTTCTACTCCTGATACTATCTACCAACTACTCCACCCTCTGTTTTGATATCATTTTCCTAACTTTTGATTTTACTCTACTAATAGTTTCTGATTACTCTAGGCTCTGACTCCAACTGGTACTACTAACAATTGCTCTATCTGTCTGTCTACCAGAGCACATCAATAGATACAAAGATCTCATGCCAGGTCCCTTCTGAGGCTGTCGATCATCTTGAGACTGGCTAATAGATTTGTGACCCTTACTTTGAGTGCCTTTTCCTCGTCCAATCAGCTGACATAGTGGTATCAAGTGATTTAGAATAGAGATATGCAAAGTCAGACTGCAGGTCAAATCTGGTCCGTCCTGTCAACTATTTTTGTACGTTCCTTTATATGTTGTCTAGCATTGTTTCAGGGTACAATAGCAGACAGAGTTAAGTAGTCGCAAGCAAATCTTAAAACTTTACTACCTGGCCTTTTACTGGATTTATTTGTTGATCCCTGTCTGAGAACCTGGCTAAGAGCTCAAGACAAGGTGGTACACAGAAAAGGGGCTGTGAGTAGTATTTCTTAGGTGGGGCTCAGGAATGTGGCAGGTATTCTGAGATCAAAGACCTCAGGGCACTTGCAGAGTGGTATTAAGCCCTAGAGTCTGTGTGCACATAGACTTATTCAATATCTTACTCAGTATAGACTGAATAAACTTGCACACATCCAAGTATAGATGCTTTTGTTGTGGATGAAACATAATCTACCTCATTTAAAAGTGATATTGATCCCATACCATCACCTTAATAACTTTCTTCCCCATGAATTGAAATGTATCTCTAATTATGTTTGGGATCCTTTTTATAATAATATCAAAGCAGTACGTCATCTGAAAAGCAGTCCTACTTAGGTGCAGAATGCAATCAGTGTTGTGGTTGTTCTCGTTGGTTGTTGTTACGTCTTTGTAAGGAACACGATGGGAAATTCACCTTGTAATTTGGGCCTAAGACCAACATGAAATACGAGGACTTCTAGCACACTGATCCTGCCCATTTTGAAGCTTATCTTAATCATTTTATGATTAAAAAGCTAATGAGAAAATGCTGTGTGGTCATTAGGTTCAAGGACTAGATGGAAAGTGAATTTTCTGGCCATCTGCATAAGAAATTAACTTTGTCCACTGGGTTATGAGTTCTTTCTTACTTGATTGTGAACACGGCAAATGCAGAGATTGAATTTTATCTCATTCGTGTATACCACCAATTCCTAACAGTGAGTGGCACATTTGGGGCCTAATGAGGTATTTGCAGGATGACTGAATGACTGCTGCCACATGTTTTTATAGCTCGGGCTGCAAAAGCTGACACAGAAGAATTGCTATCTGTAGAGGAAATTAGGCACCATTTAGAAACTGCTATCACCTGTACACAGGCAGGAACACACTTAAAAATTTCCCTTGTAGGGTAGAGAGGCTTATAGGATCCAGACTCACTAAACTCCAGTTTTCTTCCATATGATAAAATGCATATGACAGTGCCTCCCCATGGGAAAACTCACTAATGTGTGACAAATGAAAGGAATAAACAACCTAATAAGGAAATAAAATATGAGGTCCTACCCCCCAGCATCTCCCTGAACATGTATGACGATTGCTAGTTTCACCTGCAACCTCACACATTTCTTAAATGTTTTAGACTCTTGAGGCAGCCTTTAACTATACAAGGTGAGATTGAAAAATACGATGAGTGTTTAAATTTTAAAAACTTATTAGAACAAAAGAAACATGACCATTAACCCCCCTCAAAATGTGCCTCCTCTTATTGAGGACATTTATCTCACTATTCTTGCTGTTTTCTGAAGCAGTGTGAGAAGTCTTCTCGGGTGTTTTCAAGAGGTATGTCCAAAACACAGTGAACGCTGCTGCCAAGTGTCGTCCAATGAACGAGCAGACTCTTTCTCATAGAAACATTACAGAGTGTCCTCGTCCACTTTATTTACTGGATCTAGCACCATGTGACTTCTGGCTCTTCCCTGAAGTCAAAATGGCCATGAAAAGTAAACATTTTAAATCAATTCAGGACATCACAGCAGTCATGACAGCATAATAAAGACTCTCATGAAAGAGGGCTTCCAGAACTGCTTCAGAAGGTGACAAGAATGATGAGATCAGTGCGTTTGAAGCAAGGGGGAGTATCTTGAGGGGATTAACGGTAACATGTCTTGTACTACAATAAATTTTTAAAATGTGAACATACACTGTCCTTGTCAATCACACCATCTCTTTCAAACTTTGCACAACCAAAGGTATGTACTTGTCATCCAGAGAGACAGACTGCAGATAGGCTTTCTAAACCGTCTCCTCCAGCCACCTAATTCCTGATACATGTCAACCCTTCCGAACAAGGAATTCCCCTGGACCACCCTCCACCGGCCTGCTAAATAAGTAATAGCAATTTTCACTGCAGTGTAAGCTGTCCCGCCTCACCCCCGGGCAGGAAAATCAGCGAGCTGCTAGTCTTTAGCAGTAAAACACCCTGGAAAATGTAGCTGGCTGGATTCCTGGAACCCTGTTTCCTCTCCAATCAAATAGTCTTGCCAGAAAGTGGCTGCCCAGCTAAGTGGGAGAATTTGATAAGTTGGGAGAATTTGATAAGTTAAGCAAGGCTGCCCTCTCATGGTTATAAAATTACCTACATAAAATAAAACGCTTTCTATTCTCCATGCAAGAGAAATCCAGAGCAACCTACTGAAAATTTAGTAATACCTATCTTTCTGAAAGCCGATAATATAAAGTACACGGCAGTCAACTTCTAACATACAATGAATAAGTAAAATTGTCAACGAAAAAGTACATCCATAATTTAAGGACTTGCTGGAGATTGACTTATAATCATCATCAACAATTCATTCCCAGTTCTAAAATCTAAAGGCAGATAGAATAATATATGGGATTTCTTTCATAGCAGATTTACTTTAGACTTTTGTTGGCTTATACAGCAGTAACTCTGGTTCTCTTCATATATTCATTCATTTGTTTTTGCAGTGGGTGCCTATAGAGTGCCTAATGGAGGATCTCAACAGTTCCAAGATATACTTCCCCCATATTTTTACATTCCAAAGTATCTTTCACCACAGGGTGTGTTACCAGCTCTGTAACTCAGGCAGCAGCAGAGACGTGCACAGAGTTGTCACTGCCTGGGCATGTGCAACCTGCTTGTCATATCTGTGGCACATAGGACAACTACAACACCTCCTTGACCTTTCAGCCAGAAATCTACTTAAGGACCATTTGAGCGAGAGAAATGAGTTCTGTGTGGTCTGAAAAACTTTTCTTGACACTTTCTGGTAAGATCAAATAAAATGCCACCATTAGAACTTGCAGGGGTGTCAAAAGTTCTGAATAAAGCATACATGGGGGACAATAGCAGAGTGCCCCAAAGAAAGGCTGTGTCAACAGGGCTTGTCATGGCTCAAATACGGCTTGAACAAAGACGATACCTTGATGGCTCTGAGTCAAGGAGTGAGTCCAGAGAGTTGGATTCTGTATGAGAAGAAACCTCTGTTAATTTATTTTCCTTACATATTCCTTCTCACAAAGGGACAGGAGTCATTTATGTGAAAAAAAAAAAAGCCCAATAACTCTCCAAGTATTATTTAAATAAATATAACATTAAACCCTAAGGAAAAAGAAAGCAAGACCTCACGGTTTTATGGAAGATTTTTCTTTCTCGTAGTGCTGCAGTTCTTAAAATAACAGCGCAACTTACAAAAGGAGATTCAGATTCCATGAACTGCAGAATGCGCTAAGCTACAGAACGCGCTAAGCAGCGTTACAGTCCTCAGCACCGCGGTGCCGAACAAAGCAGGCCGTTGCCGGCCTACACAAAGCCAGATGAGGAGGCGATAGCTACAAACTCTGCAAACAAAGAAATGAGACAATTTCTAATAGGAGTAAATGCTATACACGTAAAAAGAATTAGGAGGATAAACAGAGGCGAGGAGGGGAGGGGGGCTTTAAATCAGCATGGTAGGAAGAATTAACAGAGTCCAGGAGCGTGAACATCACATCGCAAGAGAGAAGAGAAGAAATGCATCCAAGGAGGAGGCAGAGGTGAAGGATGACAGGGCAACAGCAAGGGCAGGAAGGTAGGGAAAGAAGGCTGTCATTATCGACAAGATGACAGCATTTTAAAAGGATTCTACCTTGTAGCTGCGTTAAAGTGGCTTCATAGGGCTGGGGATTTAGCTCAGTGGTTAGAGTGCTTGCCTAGCAATCCAAAGGCCCTGAGTTTGATCCCCGGCACCAAACAAAGAACAAATCAGTGACTTGTGCCAGGGATTTAGCTCAGTGGTTAAAGCGCTTGCCTGGCGACCACAAGGCCCCAAGTTAGATCCCCAACACCAAAAAAAAAAAGCTAAAGTGGCTTCATAGGCTGAATGGGGCTGTGGGTGTGGGGGAGCAAGTATGTATGCACCTCTTTGGGTAGGCCTCCTTGCAGGTGCTGAGAGAAGCAGGCGGGGGAGGGGGCTGTACCTGTAGACAGTGTGTGTTCTGCAGTATAAAGGGGCAAATTTAAGTCTTGCAAATAGTCAACTAGTAAATGAATACTTAGACAAAGCCAGTTCAAGTTATAACCGATGCTATAAAGAATGCTACCAAGATGAGGTGGAAAGTAGGGAACATCAGCCTGTTTTAGGCTTTTGGCTTTAACAGTTACTGAAACCAATTACATACAAGGAAATTATTAAAAATATTCAAATGGTTAGGTGCGTGGTACATGCCTGAAATTCCAGATACTTGGGAGGCTGATGCAGGAGGATCTCAAATTCAAGGCCAGCCTGGGCAACATAGCAAGACTTTGTCTTAAAATAAAAATATAAAGAACTAGGAATGTAGCTCAATGGTAGAGCACTCCTGGGTTCAATCCCCAGCACTGAAAAAAAATAAAAACATGTATTATCTCATTTAAGCATGAGAGTACATTTTAACATATATATATAGCTATTGGCATATGTTTGCTATATATAATAATTACAGTCATCGTAGGGAGTCAGTGCATATACATATCATATCTTATTATTTTTACTTCCCCTTCCCAACCTTCCCTCTCCCCCAACCCAGTTTCCCTTCCAATCTCCACAAAGTCTACCTCCTTGTTTCCTATATTTTCTCTTTTATTTTGTTCTTTAAATTATTTATATTTTGGGTTTCTCATATAAGAGAAACCACAAGATATTTAACCTGTGTCTAGTTCATTCTGGAGTCCACCTTTTAAAGATGTCTGGAATTAACTCCTTTACTGTAAAGAAACCAAAGTTCTAACAGAATGGTACGCAGATCAAAAGTTCTGTTAGTAAATTTAGTGCTGGAATTTGAGCCCAATTTTGACCTCTAAATTAAATGTCTATTTCCCTTGCTGTCCACCCATCTTTCCAAGACTTCTCTGCAGAACAAACCTCCAAGCCAGCATCCTGCTGTGCCTAACCCTCTCCAGAGTCTCTCAGGTTTCTTAGCACCCTCTTCCCATAAGACACTCTATGCTAATAGGTGCTGGTTGGACTCTCTTTTCCCAACAGGTAACACCTGTAACTCTAAATACAGTGATACCTCGGTTCATGAACGTTTTTCTTTGTGAATAATTTGATTTGGAAACAGAAGTATTTGGCAAAATTTTGTTTCTGTTTGCAAATTCTGCATCCGGTGACAAACTCAACTGTGGCCATCTTTCCTGCACAAACACGAACATGGCCATCTTTTCCAGAATCGTGGAATGAATTAAGTTTGTGAACTGAGGTACCAGTGCAGTGGCCTTTCAGGAGACATTATTTTCTAATAGTGGAAATTTCAGGCCACTTGGTAGACTGGAAGGAGAAAATGATAATGATAATTAGCTGATATTTACTACACTTTATTATATGCTCTAAATCCTTCATGGTGCTATACATAATCTCACTTTTTTTTTCAGAACAAGCCAGTGAAGATGGAATTATTTTTTATCATCTAAAAGCTACAATTTGAATGCAGTTTATTTGACTCACAAACTGGAGCTAGAATTCCAAAGGAACACACAAAATAAATGACAAACTGTAAACGAGTTAAGTGTGAACAGGTAATATTGTAAAACCCCTAGAGGGCTAGTTGGCTTAGGTTATGAAAATATTGATTCCTTTCATTGATTTTCTAGATAAAACATTGGATTTAAGCTTCGCTGGAATCTACAAAGATGACAAATTTACCCAAAAGGTGCCATTTAGTCCCTGCTCTCAATGGAGCTTTTCAATTGTAAGTACGAGGAGGGAAGCCAATGAATTCTTTTCTTGGCTTAGACAAGGGTTTAATGGCTGGGAGAGAATAAAGGTTTAAAATCAGTCAACAAAGCTCTACTTGGTAGTACTGCATATGGAGTACCAGGTTCAACACTGCCAATTCACTTTCCCATTCTCAGTGACAGTAAATAAGAATAATGATTCTTTATGAGATTATCATATTCTATTGGCCATAGCCGAGTGCTTTGAGCAGCAGTTGAAATAAGAAATCAACAAATATTAGCTCTTTTCACTCTTCCGTGCATTGTCCTCTTTCTCCTGGGACTCTGTTCAGCCCAAATCCCATAGAAACCAAAAAAAATAAGCCTAGAGGTAGAGGTGTGGAAGGGGGAGGAACCCTCTCTTGTGACTCTGATAGAGTTTTCCCAAGAGTAGAAGGAAAGGCTATTCCTTGGACTTAGATTTTATAATCAGGATTTGCAAAGATTTAGTATATTTAAAAATAAGTAGAAATAAAATCAATACACTTCTATGTATATATGGTTTTCAAAAATAAAAGACTAGATTTATTGTGCAAAAGAAAAGTCAACTTTAAGAATAATATGTCTGTAGATTCACGAGGACTTGCTTGTGTTCAGGAAAACCCAAACTTCAATCCAGTGTCATCCTTAAACAGTATTAAGACGTATGACATTTATGAAATGCTGGATTGAGCAGTGTCCACAGAGTGGGGAAAAATAAACCAAAAGAAAAGGAGGTAAAGTAGAATACAGAGACACCCAGAATTGATGGAGACGAAAGCTGGTAACTTCACGTTTTCCTACTTGGGAAATTATGATACCCTTAGCTCATTTAGGGTCCTTAAAAATCTCAATACCCTTGACACATTCCAGAGTAGTTAACCCCAGGCATCAATACACTTTACAGCCAGCCAGGTGACTTCAGTGAATTAAGGTTGAGAATAACTGCCCGGAGTCAAAACAAGGAAGCCTGGAAGGACACTGAGAGGGTAGAGGAAGGGGATGAGCATAATTCTAGTCATACTGAGTTCAAGCTTCCAACATGGCATCAGGAGGGAACGAAGACCTGAATCTTGAGAAAGACAGAACAGCTCAGGATTGTGGAGAGTACAGACCAGGACTTAGTTCAACAAACAGGGTCACCTGAGGGACTTGTATCTAGGAGGCAGGGAACAGATTTCTAAACAAATAAAGTTGCTGTGAACTCCAAGACAGAAATCTGTACCTAGGACAGGAAACAAGGGCTCACTTCCCTTCGGAGTGGCTAGAAAAAGCTTCGTGAAGGAGGGACGAGGAGAAGAGGCAGAGAGAAAGGGAGAAGGAGGAAAAGAAGGCTATCGAAGGGTATGAATGCTCACTTAGATTTAGCAGACCAGTAAGGAAAATGGGACCAAATAAAAATCTTTAGGAAGCAGCAGAGAAAAAGGCAAGTGGGACAGAGAGGTGTGCTGAGAGTAAGGAGGGTCACCACAGGGCACAGACAATCCAAAGGGGCAGAGGCTGGCTCTGAGATTTGAGGGTCACAGAGCTACAGAAGTCACTCCACAGCGAGACAGGTAGGGAAGGGTCCGCAGAAAAGGCTGTGAATTGAATCCACCCCGAAAATGAAAGGGAAAGTGAGGATAGAAAAAATACTATGCAGAGGATTGAGGGAGCCCATTTAAATACTGAAGCAAGGAATTCCGAGGCGGTGACCTTGTAAAAGGAAGAGTTTTGGCCTGAGTTATCTATCTGCATCGCATTCTACTAGTCCAGAGCTGGATGGCCTTGGGCCAGCGACTCACCTTCTTGGGAATCACTTTTTCACCTGAAAATGATGAGAATAGAGACTACATGATTTCCAAGGCCATGTCCTGCTCTGACAATCTACATATTTCAGTGGTTAAAAATCAAAGCAAGCTATAGAATGAGACAACCATGATTCAAACTCTAATCAAGACATTTATCACCTTTATCTTTCTGGATCTCAGGTTATGGATTTATGAAATTAATACTACCTACCTCCCCAAATTGCAAAGACTAAGTTAAGATACAGTTCCAGGCACTAAGCACATTTTAAATCAGTGTTATTTTGTTTGTTTCTATCTAGCATCACGACTTACAAATCAATGCTTAGTAAGTGTTCTTGGAATAGAAACGGTAAGCTTTTGCTCCTGACATCCAGACATTTTACGCTTATTCTTATCAAGGATTCTGCTCCTTCTCTGAATTTAATTTGGCGTGAGTTCAGCTATTCTGCTCCCAGACCACACTAACATCCCTGAGGAGGAAAGGGGTCATGGAGAAAGTGGCAGGGTGCAGAAAGAGGTGGCTGCAGCCACCACAAGACCCTGGAGGGCACGGGAAGAGATGAAAGTGATAGAGGGGAAAACATAACTCTTAACCTACTGAATGTCAGATCTGCCGAGTTCATGTCCCCGGAAATCAAAGAATGAATTCTAAGGAACACCAGAGATTCGGAGTAGGAAAAACTTATTTAAAGATAGCTCCTGAGAGACAGGAGGTGACCTGAAATGGGGCTGCCACAAAGGCCACTTCTCTAAGAATGTTTTATAGAGCAAAATCACAAGGTAGGTACAAAATCACGAGGTGAGTACAAGGAGCGGCAAACTATAATCAACCAATCAGATTACAAGTATGCCACTTAGCTAATATTGATCCAATAAGAAAACAGGTCACGTAGCAAGGGTACACGGAAAACACAAAGGCATTTTGGGGAAGGGAGGGATCTGGAGGTTCTGGTCACTTACCGGGGTGACGGGTGTCTAGCTGGCCTTTACTGAACCAGGTAATACCAATTATAGTATAATCTCAACTTAATGCTTCTCCCTCGGGGAGGCATGAAGGCCTGGCATTCCATCTTTATATTGAGGCCAGGCCAAGACACAGCTGTAAAGTGTTTTCCTCTACTGCACTGACTCCCTCAAGGGCCTAGCCCTGTCTGACCGCCTATAATATTTCTACCTAACTTAGCTGTCTACAGTAGAAGCACCTGTCCAACAGGTGAGACAGAACAAAGTAACATTCATCAGCCTCCGTACTGTTCACCCCGCCATCCTGTACAGAATATGCTCCCTGCTGCTCTTTATCCCATTCTGGGTGTCTCTTTCCTGCCATGTAAGCAATACTGAAATCAGCGAAGGAAAACAAAAAAGAAAATATCCTTCCTACTTCTCATTCCCTGACAGAAGGGGCCAAGCTAAAACTGACTTCCTCTTTAAAGGTTGCTCAATTGCAGAGTGCAGAGAAGGCAAAATATTTTTTTAGAGGGTATAACATAAAACACAGATTAGACTGATGTCACAAAAGAGGTTTCTGCCAGAGTCAGCAGAGTAGCGATGACTAAGGAAGCTAACAAATGGCACTATGCGAAAGAGCTGCTCGCCTTGGATAAGCAGGTGGGGAATTTTAGTTACAGGTAAGATTGATTTCATTAGGAGAAATACCAGATACCAAAACAAGGATGCTTCATTCGGGATTTTAGAATCTCAGGTACTGCCCCACTTTTGTCAAGTAAAATTGAAACAACAGAATTAGAGATCAGGTAAAAAAAAAAATTAACCTCCCCGGAACGCAGTGCAATTGGTTTTGACCTCTATAATTAAATAAATAAGATCAAGGACATTAAGTCTGACCAGGTCCCTTCGCGGTCGCAGTCACCATTTCCAGGGCCAAAAAACAGACTATGGAACTGGGTTGCAGTTTACGACGGAAAGCCTGATCTACAGGCCGGGGGACCCCATCTTCCCCCTCACTGACATCGCCTGGAGACATGCCACTTTCCAGCAGGCTCCTGTCCCAGGAGATTGTAAGCGTGGCTAATTCGATGTAAACTGAAGGCAAAAGAAAAGGAGATACATTTTGGTTCCAGAAATTCTGGGCAGCTGGGCGGGGCCTGGGCTTTTCAAATTCGGATTTACATTTCAAAGGGGCCCTAAAGACCCAACAGAACTCCCTGCCAGAGGTCCGGGAAGGCCGCTCTCCCCTTTCACAGCCAGGCTGGAAAACACCGCTCTTAGGAGATGGGACAGGAAAGGGAGAAGCCGTGTGGCGGCGCCCAGGGGTCCCTCGAGCAAAGAGGAGGAGACCGGGCTTCGGAAGCCACCCGGTCCTCCTCCTGCCGCCGCCTCCGCTCCCGGATCTCCGGGTGGGGGTGGGGCAGTCTTTACACTCCTCACTTCACTCTGTGGTTGCTTAGTTTGCAGGTGCCAGACTGCCCTGAGCGCTTTACGTCCTTCCCTGAATTCTAACAATAATCCCGAGCTTTGTGTTATTAACCCGTTTTTGAGTTTTGTAAAGGGCAGCAGAGTGGGCGCAAAGCGACAATCTGACCTGGAAGCCGCGGGACGGGAGGCCAGGGCGCCCCCGGGGGCAGAGCCCACCGGAGTCGGGGCGCACGGCTGCGTCACCCCGCGTCACCCGCGGTGCCACTGGAGAGGAGTGCGCGGGGGTAACCCCAGTGACCCCACCCTGGGACCCCGCTCCGCCTCTCCACCTGGTGACCCCACCCCAGGTCCCCCCTCCGCGTCCCCACC